>DF357586.1:22444-36759 GCA_000787875.1 Solanum virginianum
TTAAGTCCCTTCTATGATTTCAAGTATTAAGCTTCAACCCTTTTGTCATTTGCATGCATTCATGTTTATGTTGACAAGTTTATGGTAATTTTTACACTTATGTTGATATTTTGAAATGATGTTTGTGCATTTGTTGTATTCATATGCTGGGATGAAATTGAAACGACCCCAAAAGTGCCCAAAAATATGCTTCGAAAATGCCAGGAATCGTAATTTCGATATATCTAAAAGTTCATTCATTATTTCAAAAATTTAACTTCATATTCTTGTTCATAGGGTCAAATTGAGTGGGAAATGGGTCTAACCCAAATTTTAGAGCAACCATATCAAAATCCAAAATTTGCAAAATGCAAATTCCAAAGAGGAATCCGCATCGCAGCCTCTGTACAAAAAATTCCTATTTTTTTAATTTGGTTCAAGACTCTAAGTCTTGGGCCTAAGTTTTCCCAAACGTGAAAATACCTATACTTAGCCATTTTCACCCTCATATCATCCAAAAACATTCCCCAATACTCACAAAAACACTTAGCCAAATATTTCAGGACCTAATTTTAAGTCTCAAACCCACATCCGGATCTAAGGATTTCCTTCAAGCTTCAAGTCTCCATTTCCAATCTTCAACAAGAGTTTCTCAAAAACTAATGTGTGTGTGTTTCAACCATTGAATCCTTTCATCCATGATGCCCTAACCTTATTTTTACTCAAACTGCAAGATTTAAAGTTGATTTTACATATGGGTTTACTAGTATGAACTTATCTATGAAGTATGTTAAAGCTATATGAAATGTGATTATTTTACTATGCTTTGAGCTATAAATCTTGGATCTATTTTGAGATTTGATGAAGGGCTTTGATATACATTGCTTGGGGTGTTACATGGTGTTGATTGATGGTTTTACATTGGATTTCCTTGCATGATTTCATCTCTAAATTGCATGGTTTTATACTAGCACGGGTAAGGTGGTCATGTTGATCATGAGATTTATAAGGTATTGGCCATCATGGGTATTAGATTAGAGGACAAGGTGGAGTTGGCAGTGTACTACACATCCGATAATTGTTTGACAAAATGTCTGGTTATGGATTCTTGAGTTGTTGAGGGTCTAAGGCATAGCATATGAGTTGTATTACTTTATGATGATGATTTAAATATTTATATGAGTTTTTTCCATGAGAAGTACTGATGGAGTTGCGAGTAGATTGTTGGGATTCCATGTTGTTGTGTTCTTGAGAAGATAGAGGAGGCCCTTTCTTGATGCATGAAATGTAATGGTTTGATAAGTTTTTTCTATGATTTCTACCAAAAATGATTATCTCGTAAGGTAAGGACATCTTATCGAAAAGGCCATGCCGTAAGGTGGAATAATTACTGGTTCCTACCAAAAAGATCATATCGTAAGATAGGGACACCGCATCGAAAAGGCCATGTCGTAAGGTAAAATAAAGACTAGTAGTTCCTACCAAAAAGAATATCTCGTAAGGTAAGAAAATGCTACCGAAAAGGCCATGCCGTAAGTTAGAAAGATTAAGGATTCCCACCGAAAAGATCATATCATAAGGTATGGACATTCTATCAGAAAGGCCATGCCATAAGATAAAATGAATCACAGCTCCTAGCAAAAAAGATTATATTATCAAGTATGGGACGTCTTATACTACCTATCAAAAAGACTATGTCATAAGATAGGGGTATTAGTAACACTGTCCAAAAAGGTTATACCGTTAGGCGAGGTGGGGGCTATTTTGCCCATTTCATGAAGGTTGGAAAAAAGGGTTAGAGTATGTATCCTATATTGAGTTTACATTCCTTCTCCATGATTTACAAGCATGTTTTACCTTAAGCATTGATCATTCATGTCATATTGATGTTATTCCTATCCTTGCATATAATTATGCATTTCGATTATGTTTGCCTATTCCTTTCTAGCATATCATCCTACATACTTAGTACATTCCTATGTACTAATGCATACTCTATGCCTACATTATATCACCATGTAAAAACTGGAGCCCCACTTGAGCATCTCCACCCACGTGGCTAGTACGGTGTCACTCAAGCTTGTTGGTGAGTCCTCCATTCCGACGATGTTGCTTATGGTCTCATGCTATGTTCTAAGTATATCTTTCTTTTATGTATGTATTGACTATAAGGCTAAGCCTGGTTGCTTGTCTTGGTCCCCGCTTTTATCTATGTAGTAGAGGAATTGTTAGATATGTTATGTATTATGCTTGAGCTTTGACTCATTTATGATATTCAAGCTATTTAAGTTTAATTCTCTCCTTTTGTCCCAATTCCCCTTGGTCATGTTTCTTATGTTATTTTATATTGCTTCCGCTACCGAGGATGTGTAATGATATGCTATGAGGCTTGTTTGGGGTTCCTTTGGGTTCCCCATTCGCCAGTCACATCTAGGCCCTAGGTCCGAGGCATGACCGAGATGGTGTCATAGCACTATGTTGTTAGATCCTCATAGTCCAACACACTGCATTGATTAGAGTCTTATTCGTGGTTGTGTTGTGAACCACAACTATGAGTAGGAGGCTATGAATCCTTTTAGAAAATGTTTCCCTTCTTCATGTTCTAAGTCATGCCATTGAGTTAGAGAAAGTTTTTCCCCCCTAACGATTGTTCTTTGCTATGCTAGATTATGCCTAACACTAGAGGAAGAAGAGCCCGCACTTCAGAGGGACAACCAACTCATGGTGAGCTCTAGGATGCGCTTACTTAGCTAGCTCAATCTATGGCCTATCAAGTCAATCAAGGAAGTCAAACCCTTTATGATCCTACCCCTAGATCTAGGGTGAGAGACTTCATGAGGATAAACCCACCGAAGTTCTATAGGTCAAGGGTAGATGAGGACCTATAAGAGTTAATTGATGAGATTTATAAGGTATTGGCCATCATGGGTATTAGATTAGAGGACAAGGTGGAGTTGGCAGTGTACTAACTAAAGAGGATAGCACAAACATGGTTTGCTCGCTGGAAGGAGGAGAAGGGCAACAATATTGTGGTTCTATGGGAGGAGTTTAAGGAAGACTTTTCTTAATTGGTTCTTCCCTCTTGAGCTTAGGAAGGCCAAGATGGTAGATTTCATGAATTTTTAACAAGGGTCTATGAGTGTGAGGGAGTATGCCCTCAAGTTCAAGCAACTCTCTAAATATGCTCCTCACTTGGTTGTTGACCCAAGATCTAGAATGAACAAATTCGTGATAGGTGTCTCCGATTTGGTGAGTGAAGAATGTCGATTTGCTTGTTGATTAGAGACATAGATTTGTCCCGCTTGATGACTTATGCCAAACAAATCAAGGAGGAGACGTTGAGGAAAAGAAGGGGTAGTGAAGCCAAAAGGGCTCAATTTGATGGTGGCTCCCAATATCTAGAGTCCGATGGTGCTCCAAGCAAGAGGGTTGCTAAGAATGGAGTGTAAAACCTAAGGATTCAAAGAGGTAATGGCAGGTTGGCTAATCTTAGGTGCCAATAATATGGGAGGAAACATGGTGGTGCATGTTGGAGAAACACGAGTGCATACTTTGGTTGTAGTGAGATTGGCCAAAAATTTTGGAATGTCCATATGCTAAAAACAAGGGTAATGATGGTTATGTTGATCAAGGGGATGCTCAAAGATGTAATCAATTCTATGCTCTTCAAAGGAGATAATGGGAAAATGAGGCACCCAATCTTGCTACCGGTAAGTTGAAGTTTCCTTTGACTTGGAAGTGTATGCATTGATGAGTTCGGTGTGTCATTATTTCTTTCTTTATTTTTTTGTGTTGCTTATGGGCTCCTTATATGTCCCAAGTTGTTATGCGAGCCTTTAGTCTCCACCCTTGATGAGCATAATGTTGCTAGAAAGTTTATAGGTGTTGTTCCGTGTTTATGTTACATTAGGTCTTGCCTTGTGAATTATAGGAGTTGGGGTGGTGGTTTTTGATGTCATACTTGGGATAGAATGGTTGCATGTGTATTGTGTCTCCATTGACGGTAGGACCCGTAGCTGTTAGATCCCAATTCTCTAATGCCCCATCTTTGAGTGGGAGGTTGTCAAGTGGTAGCAAATAAGGTGGGTTCATTTCTTTTCTCGAGGTACAATTGATCTCTAAGGGTTGCATTTATTATCTTGTGAGAATTAGGGGTGTTGAACATAACTTATTTTGATTATTGAGTTGTTCTGGTGGTAGATGAGGTCTTGAATTTCCCTACGATATTTTGAATTTAAGGTGGTGCCTTTTTGCTTGACTTATGAACTGGTTGTGTCTATAGGTCTCATGAATAGGGTCTTTAACTCCCTACCTTGTTGTGTTGTGGTAACCCTTGGTGATAGTATGTTGGCTTATGTTCGAAAGTGAAGAAATGCATGTGAATCGTTTGAGGGTGTTCTTGTAAATCTTGATGAATGTGAGGTTGCTTACTAACTAAGGGAAGTGGGAGTCTTTGGGTAACAAAAAGGGGTAATTGGAGAAGCTCACTGGTTGACTAGTTTAGTAATGAGGTTGGGTGAAGTTGAGGATGGTACTGTAGTGGGGTTGATGGTTCTAATTCCTCTTTGGTTGAAGAGGTCTAGTTTAGTAGGGCCTTGATTTTGCTTTAATAGAGTTAGAGGATTTGGGTGAAAGATAGTAAGGTAGAGGTTGACTCCAAAGGGGGAGATGGTGGTGTGTGGTGATCTAAGTGCTAGGTGGCTTTGAAGGAGTGGGGGTGTGATGGAGTTCATTGAAAGGGATCGTCGAGTCGAAGGTGTCCTTCAGGGAGTCAGAGCGGGAATAGAGAAGTAATATCTATACCTCTTTCACTCTATCCAATCCTAAGATAGCAACTGATACCTTCATATGATTTCAAGTCTTACGTTCAGCCCTCATGTCATTGCATACATTCACGTTTAAATTGACAAGTTCATGGTGATTTTACACTTATGTTGAAGTTTTTCAATGATGTTTAAGTGCATTGATGCATCCTTATGTGGGCTGAAATTATCTTGTCTACGTCTCTTATATACCTTTCATTTACACTAGGGAACGAATGTTCCCAAGGGAGAGATATTGAAATGACCCCAAAAGAGCCCGAAAATGTGCCTCAGAAATGCCCAAAATTGTAATTTCAATATATCTAAATATTTGTTTGTTATTTCGAAAATCAGACTTCATATTCTTATTTATGGGGTCAAATTTAGTGGGAGATGGGTCTAACCTAAATTTTAAAGCAACCGTATCAAAATACAAAATTTACAAAATGCAAATTCTAGAGAGGATTTCGCATCACTTCTACGATGCGCTTCTGTACAAAAAATAGCCTATTTTTTTAATTCGGTCCAAAACTTTAGGTCTTGGGCCTAAGTGTTTCCAAACGTGAAAATACCTATACTTAGCCATTTTTCACCGTCATATCATCTGAAAACAACCCCCAATACTCACCAAAATGCTTAGCCAAATAGTTCACTCCTAAATTCAAGTCTCAAACCCTCATCCGGATCTAAGGATTTCCTTCAAGCTTCAAGTCTCCATTAACAATCTACACCAAGAGTTTCTCCAAAGCTAAGGTATATGGGTTTCAACCATTGGTTCCTTTCACCCATGGTGTCCTTAACTCCTTTTTACTCAAATTGCATGATCTAAAGTTGATTTTACATATAGGTTTACCAGTATGAACTTACCTATGAAGTGTGTTTAAGATATATGAAATAATGATTGTTTTACTATGTTTTAAGCTTTAAATATTTGATTTATTATGAGATTTGATGAACAGTTTTGATATATATTAATTGGGGATGCTATAAGGTGTTGATTAATGATTTTACAATGGATTTCCTTGCATGATTTCATCTCTAAATTGCATGGTTTAATACTAGCACTACACACCCCGCCAAGTGTTTGACAAAATGTTCAGTTATGGATTCTTGAGTTGTTGAGGGTTTAAGGCATGGCATATGAGTTGCATGACTTTATGATGATGATATAAATTTTTATATGAGTTGTTTCCATGAAAAGTACCTATGGAGTTGCAAGTAGATTCTTGGGTTTCTATGTTGTTGTGTTCTTGAGAAGATAGAGGAGGCCATTTCTTGATGCTTGAAATGTAATGGTTTAATGAGCTTTTTCTATGACTCCCACCAAATAATTATGTTCTAAGGGAAGGACATATTATCAAAAAGGCTATGACATAAGGTAGAATGATTAGTGGTTTCTACCGAAAAGATCATATTGTAAAGTAGGGACACCCCATCGAAAAGGCCATGTGGTAAGGTAAAAGAAAGACTAGTGGTTCCTACCCAAAAGAACATATCATAAGGTAAGGACACCCTACCATAAAGGCCATGCCATAAGGTAGAAAGATTAAGGATTCCCACCAAAAAGATCATATCATAAGGCATGGACATTCTATCGAAAAGGCCATTCAGTAAGATAGAATGAACCAAGGCTCCAACCCTAAAGATTATATCGTAAAGTAGGGGATTTCTTATACTACCTATCAAAAAGACTATGTCGTAAGATAGAGGTATTAGTAACACTCTCCAAAAAGGTTATCCTGTAAAGCAAGTGGGGGGTATTTGGCCCATTTCATGAAGGTTGGAAAAAAGGGTTTTAGTATGTATCCTATGTTGAGTTCATATTCCTTGTCCAAGATTTACAAGCATATTTTACCTTAAGTGTTGATCATGGATGTCATATAGATGTTATACCTATCCTTGCTTATAATTATCCATTTTGATTATGTTGCCTAGTCCTTGCTAGCATAGCCTCATACATACTTAGTACATTCCAATGTACTAAAACATACTTTATGCCTACATGATATCACCATGTAGGAATCGGAGCCCCGCTTGAGCATCTCCATCCACGTGGCTAGTATGGTATCACTCAAGCTTGTTGTTGAGTCCTCCATTTCGGGGACATGCTTATGATCTCATGCTATGTTGTAAGACTATCTTTCTTTTATGTACGTATTGACTATGAGGCTGAGCCTAGTTGCTTGTCTTGGCCCCCGCTTTTATCTATGCAGTAGTGGTGTTGTTAGACATGTTATGTATTATGCTTGAGCTTTGACTCATTTATGATATTCAAACAATTTAAGTATAAATATCTCTCTTAGTCCCAATTTCCCTTGTTTATGTTTCTGAAGTTATTTTTTTCCTTCCGTGACCAAGGATGTGTAATGATATGCTATGAGGCTTATTTGGGGTTCCTTTTGGTTCCCCATTCGCCAGTCACGTCTAGGCCTTAGGTCCGGGGCGTGAAAGAAATAATCTTGGTTACTTCTCTTATATACGTTTCTTTGACATTAAGGGATCAATTTTCCCTAGGGGGAGATACTGACACGCCCCAAAACGTGCCCGAGAATGTGCCTCAAAAATGTCCATAATCATAATTTTCATATATCTCAAAATCTATGCGTCATATCAAAAATTTGATTTCATATTCGTGATCAAGGGGCAAAATAAAGTGGGAAATGGGTATAACCATGATTTTAGAGTACCTGTAGCGAAAATTAGTTTTGACAAATTTGTGGAAAAATAGTGGGGGTCTGTGCCCTAGGTGCGACGCGCCAGGGGCATAGAGATGAGTATATTTGTTGATAGTTCACTGTTTTGGTCTAAGGCTTTGGGGCCTAGGGGTTAAGCCCTCCTATGCATAAAAACACTTATACTTAGTCATTTTTCCACTCAATATCACTCAAGACATTCCCAAAAACCCTCTAACACTTAGCCGAATATTTCATCCAAATTCAAGTGCCCCAAACTCATTTTTGGATCTCAAGAATTCCATTCAAGCTTCAACTTCTCATTCAAATCTTCATCAAGGAAATCTCCAAAGTTGAGGTATGTTGCTTTCAACCATTAGGTCCTTTCACCCATGGTGTCCAACCTCCTTTTTTATGTAAATTCCATGTTTTCAGGTTAGATTATCTGTGGGTATCTCTTATTATGAAATTTGATTATAAACTATGTTGGGGTTTCTTAAACTGTTTACTGTTTAAGCATGTTTTGAACTATGAATCTATAACTTATTATAAGATTGGATGAGGGGTTTTAATGTATCTTGCATGAGGGTACTACCAAGTATTGGTGTGTTGATTTAGATTAAGTTTTCTCACATGAATCCACTCTTGAATAGCATGATTCTGAACTAGCATTACACACCTACCAAGTGTTTGATAAAATGTCCGGTTAAGAATTCTTGAGTTATTGATGATCTATTGCATGTTTTACAAGTCAAGCGACTTTATGATTATTAAGGGAATGTATATATGTGTTTAAATCATGTAAAGCACCTATGGCATTGCAAGTGGATTGTTGGGTTCTCATGTGTGTTGTGTTCTTGGGAAAATGAGGGGTTCTTTCTTGTTACTTGAATGTGATGCTATGGCATTGCAAGTGGATTGTTGGGTTCTCATGTGTGTTGTGTTCTTGGGAAAATGAGGTGTTCTTTCTTGATACTTGAATGTGATGGTTTGATGAACTATTTTCATAACTATTACCGAAAAGATTATATCGTAAGGTATGGACATTCTATAAGATCTACCGGAAAGGCTATGCCGTAAGGTAGAATGACACATGTCTCCTACCGAAAAGATGATATCGTAAGGTAACGACATCCTATAACACCTACCAAAAAGGCCATGCCGTAAGGTACAATCCATGGTTCCTATTGAAAGGATTATATCTGTCATGACCCAAGCCTAGCGTCTAGATGTGACTGGCGAATGGGGAACCCGAAGAGGCCACAAACAAGCCTCTTCTCATATCATAGATACATCCTTGGTCGCAGAAGAAAGGTAGAAAAACAAGAGAAATATACATGAAGGAAATTGGGATTAAGGGAGTGAGAGATTAATACTCAAGTAACATGTAAAAGATTAGAAATAGGGGCAAAGGAACTAAGGGAAAGCTTTTATATCATAAACATCAAGAAACAAGAGAGTCAAAGCTCATAGCGTAGATACATAATTTGTCCAATAACACCTCTATTATATAGATAAGAGTGGGGGCCAAGACAAGCAATCAGGCTCACCCTCATAGTCAAAGTATAAAATAAGGAGAGAGAGTCAAAGCTTTCATCATCATACAATCATTTAACTCATAAGACATGCATTGGACCTTCAATTCCTCAAGAAACCATAACCGGACATTTTATGAAACACTTGGCGGGTGTGTAGTGCTAGTATAAAAACATGCAATTCAAGAGTGGAATATTCATGCTAGAAAATTCAGTATAAAACCATCAATAGATACTTGATAACACCCTACATGCAATTCAAGAGTGACATCATGGAAGCAAATCCAACGTAAAACTATTAATCAATACTTGGTAACACCATCAATCAATATACATTAAAACCCTTCATCAAATCTTATAATAGATCCAAGATTCATAGCTCAAAATATGGTAAAATAGTCACAATTTCATTTAACATAGTTCATAGATAAGTTCATGCTAGAAAACCCATATTCAATATCAAGTTAGAAACATGTATTTTAGGTAAAAGGGAAGCTTGGGCACTATAGGCGAAAGAACTAATGGTTAAAACCCACATACCTTGACTTTTGAAAATCCTTGAAGAAGATTGGAAAAGGAGACTTGAAGCTTGATTTAAATCCTTAGATCCGAATGACTTTTTTAACCCTTGATTTTGAGAGAAATATGAGTCTAGATGTTTGAGTAAATATTAGGGAATGTCTTGAATGGTATGAGGGTGAAATATGGCTAATTATAGGTATTTTCACATGTGGGAATGCTTAGGCCAAAGATCCAATAGTATTGGACCGAAATTAAATAACTGGCACAAAAATGTGCAGTAGCGCATTGCACCAGTATCGTGCTTTAGCTACTGGAATTCTTCACTTTGGAATTTCGGATTTTGCTACGGTTGCTCTAAAATTTGTGTTAGACCCATTTCCTACTCAATTTTTTCCCCTGAACAAGAATATGAAGTCGGATTTTTGATATCACACATGGATTTTGAGATATATTAAAATTACAATTTCGGGCACTTTCAAGGCACATTTTTGGGCACTTTTTGGGATCGTTTCAGTATCTACCCATAGGGAACATTCGGCCCCCAATGTCAAAGAAACCTATATGGGAGACATAAATAAAATAATTTCAGCCCACATAAGGATGCAACAATACATTTAAACACTATTTTAAGATATCAACATAAGTGTAAAAATCATCGTGAACTTGTTAGCATAAACATGAATGCATACAAATGACATATGGGCTGAAATATTAGACTTGGAATCACATGTAGGACTTAGTCATTATATTAGGCTTGATTAGAGTGAATGAGGTACGAATATCGCTCCCTTAAGATCGCTTCGGCTTTCCTAGAGACACCTTTGACTTGATGATCTTTTCAAAAGGGCCTTGACGAATACCACATCCTTATTAATTAACTTTTCCACCATTCCGTCCAATATCTCCATTGGGGCCTACTCCTTAGCCAAATTATCCTTCCACAACATACACGACCTTAAAGAGTCCTAGAACACTCGAATCACTAATGCTCTTCCTCAACCTAGATGCATGAAGAATTGAAAGAACCCTATCCATATCCAAAAGTAATTCCCATTCGCGTGCAACCTCACCAACCTTCCATAAAAATCTAGTAGAACTCACAAACGATGATCTCAACTCGCTCCTTACCAACACAACCTCAATCTTCATTTTTAAAACCTTCAAATTGACCCAATCACCAACTCTAATTCAAGTTCCATTCTCCTATCATCGGCATAGGGCCTTTGACGACTTTGGGCTGCTTGATCCTTTCCCTAATCACCCTCACCTTCTCCATGGCTTCTATAACAACATCTGGACCCAAAAAGGCCATTTTTCCCACTTCAAACCACCCAACTAGGGACATATAATGTCTACTATAAGGGCTTGCTATATTCGTATACCTAGGTAATTCCAATCCTTATGCAACCTTACCAATTTCTCCTCCAAGCCCTATAAGGGCCTATAAACCTTAACCCAATTGCCAACCTTAAACACCTCTAGCCCACTTGATACGATAACCACCATCTCCCCCTTGGGAGAACCTCCACTCTACCATCTTTCACTCATATCCTCCAACTCTAATACAGCGAAATCAAGGCCTTGCTTAATCTAGACCTCTTCAACCCAAGAAAATTTGGAACCATCAAGAACACTATACTATATTACGCAACATTCTCCAACGAAACTCCCAATCTAGCTAATCGATGGACCCCACTAGTCACCTCTTTACCACCATTATCCACAATGTTAGGCTACACATAGGCACCCTAGGAGCATCAACCACACCACTAGCCTCAACGGGGAAATAATGCACACTCATATCATAATCCTTAAGGAGTTCTAACCACTTTCTTGTTATCTTCAACTCACATCTATCATGTTTAGCAAACCACATCTCATCTCCCAAGACTTGCAATACTACTCCCAAGTGATTCACAAGCTCTAAATAAATCAATACTTCCTTACTAGAGATCACCACAAATATGCCAAGGTAGGGTTTTAAGACTCTTTACAAGGAACCCATAAACATAATCATTACATGAGCCAATTGACAACTCCACCAACACTCAAATGCTTACCCCTAATCTGAAAGGACACCTAGGGATATCACCTACCCTCATCCTCAATTGGGGATAAAACTCGAACCAAAGATCAATGTTAGAGAAGTGACTAACCCATTGTAGTTGACCAAATAGATCGACCATCCTTAACCATCGTATTACAACCTTACGGGTCCTGCACTCATTGGAAGCATGCTATGCAAGTAGCTGAACCACCACAATACCTCTAACCCTTCTAGCTAAGTTCAACCAAGTTCACAAGACAAGATTCTATACAACAAAAACATGGGATAATCCATGTAGAACTTTCTTGCCACAATAGACTCACAGAACCCTCTGGGACACACACATAGATCCTATTAGCACAAAGGAATAACACAAAACATAGCAACTCCCGGACCTATCAAATTGCCCTACTCAAAATATCAGTCACAACATTAGCCTTATTTAAGGTCAACTAGGCCATAATAGAAGCATTAGAAGAGAACCTATTCACAAACTCCGATAATAGCTTGCTATGCCCAAGAAACTCCTAATGTCCAATGAAGTCAAGGTCTAGACTAATCTCTAATCACCTTTTTCTTACCAGGGTCCACCTTAATACCACCATTCGGCACTACATGACCTAGGAAAGCAACCTCTTACAACCAAAACTCATATTTCTCCTATTTATTATCTATCTCTCTTCCTTAAACTTTGTAGTACAACCCTTAGAGGCCAATCGTACCTTTGACAAGAAATGGACCGACCTCCTTCACTACCACTCAAGAGTGACTTATTAAGGAATTAAAATATACTCTACGGGTCCTACCATCCATGAAGACACAATATGCATGCAACCATTCCATCCCTAGTATGCCATCAAATCCACCACATCAATTCCAACAAACCACAACGCAAGACCTAATGCAATATGAATGGAGATCAACACCTATGAACCTTTTTAAAAAAATATACACAACAAAAGGACAGACACCAAAGGTCCACACAATAACTTGGGAACACAAGAAGCCCCACTAGTAATCAAAAAGAATAGAGAAGAAATAGTGGGATATTGGGCCTATTAATGATGCACATCAAAGCCAAGGAAACTTTAACTTACCGCAATTAGCATCGGGCACCTCATCCCCTCCTTGAGTCACTTGATCAGCCTCTCCACCTTGACCCAATGGTCGACCACCCTTATACCTCCTTCGAGCATATGGATAATCCAAAATTTTGTGGCCCAACTCACCGCACCCAAAATATGCATTAGACTTCTTTAAGCATAAGCCACCATGGCCCTTCCTATACTTTCGAATTAGGGACGAGCCACCATCTCACCACCTCCCTTACCCTTATTACGCTTATAAGGATACTCCTTTACCTTATAACATATCTCTCCACAACCATAACAAGCATTAGTACCTTTCAAGTATTGGTCATCATGGCCTCTACCACATCTTGGGCACCTAGCATAAGACACCACACCACCATTACCACCTCTACATTTGGGACCTTGGAATGTACCCTCAAAATGGGTCCTCTTGGCCTCCCTACCTCCTCTTACCACTTGAAGTCTCGAGGGCACTCAATTGTTGATTAAGTGGAGTTGCTAATTTTTTCACCACTTTGGCCATTACCCATAGAGCTTTACAAACCTCTGCATTCAATATATCGCCATCTTGAGTAGCTTGAGACATATCCTAAAATGTAATAATTAGGGATTAGCAATAAGCCCTAGGGGACCTAACTTTAATGCACGACATAGATCATAAAGAAGTGAACCATTTCTCAGAATGCCTCATAGCCTTCTATTCATAATCGTGGCATGGTTCACAACCATGCATAAGACTCTAATTGATGTGGTGTGTTGGACATCGAGGACCTAACAACCTAGTGCGCTGATACTATTATTGTCACCACCTAAGCCTAGGTCCTAGACATGACCGATGAATGGAGAACCCAAAGGGACCCAAACAAGCCTGTTAGCATATCATACACACATAAGGAAATAGGGACTAAGGGAGAGAGAGATTAATACTCAAGTAACGTGTAAAAGATTAGAAATAGGGGCAAAGGGACAAAGGGAAAGCTTTCATATCATAAACATCAAGAAACAAGAGAGTCAAGGCTTATAGTGTAGATACATTACTTGTCCAATAACACCTCTACTACATAGATAAGAGCGGGGGCCAAGAAAAGCAACCGAGCTCACCCTCAAAGTCAAAGTATACAATAAGGAGAGAGAGTAGAAATACATAGCATAAGAAATATAGACTAATGTCCCTGGAATGGAGGACTCACCAACTAGCTTGAGTGATATCATACTAGCTACGTAAAGGAGGATGATCAAATCGGGCTCCGATTCCTATATTATAACATCATGTAGGAATAGAGTATATATTAGTATGTTCGAGTATACTAAGTATGTAGGATGCAATGCAACAAGAGATAAACATTATAATCAAAATGCATAAAGATAAGCAATAGATAACGTAATAATAATATGGCATGTATGAATGATGCTTAAGTAAAATATGATTAAGTAAATCATCCTTATATAGGACATATCATATGTGTAAGAATAGACCAAACTATGGTGTATAGTCATACCTTACCACCCCTGGTATCCAGGGTACTAACCCCTCGATATGGTTATCAAGGTACGAAACCCTTTGGTTACTAACCCCCTAATATGATTATCAAGTCACTAGCACCTTGATTGGCTATCAAGGTACTAACCCCTCAACATGGTTTCCTGAGCTCTTGTCCCCTCGGATC
>DF357586.1:48151-85924 GCA_000787875.1 Solanum virginianum
AGACTTATTGGAAGCATGCTATACAAGTAGCCCAAACTACCCCAAGACCTCCAACACATCAAGCTTAGTTCAACCAAGATTACAAGACAAGACGTTTATGTAACAAGAACATGGGGCAACCATTAGAGATCAACTGAAACTTTAGACAAGAATCGACCTACCTCTTTTGCTACCACTTGACAACCTCCCACTCAAAGACGAGTTCATTAAGGAGTCAGAATCTAACTCTATGGATCCTACCATTCATGGAGACACAATATGCATGCAACTATTCCATCCCATATATAACATCAAAATCCACCACATCAAATCCAACAAGTCACAAAGCAAGAACTAATATAGTATGAACACGAAACAATACCTATGAACTTTCTAGCAGCAATATACTCAACAAAGAGGTAGACACCAAAGGTTCACATAACAACTCGGGACATACAAAAAGCCCACTAGCAGCCAAATGTAATAATGAAAGGAACAGTGAAAATTGGATCCATCAAAATCAAAACCTTCAACTTTCCTTCCTTCACCTTCCTCTTTGAAGCAACATGATTAACTAGAAGAGCTAAGAACATTCATTAGAAGGAAAAGCCCTATCTCACTTCTAAAGCATGACATAGACTACGAAGAGGGGAAACATTTCTAAAAACATCTCATAGCGTCTTACTCATAGTTGTAGTGGACAACACAACCATGAATAAGAATCTAATCGATGCGGTGTATTAGCCTCTGAGGATCTAACAATCTAGTGCTTTGATACCAAGTTTTTCATGACCTAAAATAGGGCCTAGACATGACACGGCAAATGGGGAGGCCGAAGGAACCCCGAACAAGCCTCTTCGCATATCAGACACATATTTTTGGTCACGGAAGCCAAAAAGAACAACACAAGAAACATAAACAAGGGAAATTGGGACAAAGAGAAAGAGTTAAACACTTGAATAGCATAAATGAGTCAAAGCTCAAGCATAATACAAAACTTAACCAACAACACCTCTAGACATAAAACTTAGCGGGGCCCAAGACAAGTAATCGGGCTCACTCTCATAGTCATAAGTACTCTAAAATACACAAAATATAGTTTAACCATAAACATGAAAGAGGATAGATATTATCCCTGAACATAAGGACTCATCAAAGGCTAACTTGAACAATCTGTATAGCTACGAGAAGAATCAATAGGAGCTCCGATCCCTACATATTAACAACATGTAGGCATAGAGTTTGTGTTATTATGTTTGAATGTACTAAGTATGTGGGATGCAATGCAACAAGAGATAGACAACATAGTCAAAATGCATAATCATAAGCAATGAATAGTATACTAAAAATATGACGTATATAAATGATGCTTGTAGTAAAACATGTTTATATAGAGCATATTATAAAGGTAAGAAGAGACCATCATCATAGACCAAGTGAAGTAGTACTTGGAATCTAAGGCATAACACCCCCTTGGTAGTGGTCAAGGTATCAACCCCTCAACAAGGTTAATAGACATAACACCCTCCATTAAAGTGGTCAAGGTATCAACCCCACAATAAGGTTAATTATAACACCCTCCATTAAAATGGCGAAGGTATCAACCCCTCAACAAGGTTATTAGACATGACACCCTCCATTAAAGTGTCCAAGGTATCAACCCCTCAATAAGGTTAATGGACATAATACCCTCCATTATAGTGGCCAAGGTATCAACCCCTTAATAAGGCTAATGGACAAAAGATGCTCCATTACAGTGGCCAAGGTATCAACTCCTCAACAAAGTTATGGTCAACATGCAACACTATACAAGTTTATCATGAAATTAACACATATGTAGTGAATTTTCATTATCATAAACTCATATATCTCATATGCCAAATATTAGTTCTTCAACAACTTAAGAATCATAAATTGGACATTTTATCAAACACGTGACGTGTGTGTAGTACTAGTGTAAAACCATGCAATTCCAGAGTGAAATCATGCAAGAAAACATGATGTAAAACACCCCACCAATACTTGGTAATACCATCATGCAATATACATTTAAATGCATCATCAAAACTCATAATACACCTTAGTATATTACCCCAAAACATGTATAGTCATAATAGACAAACCATCTCATAGTATAATCTTGAAATAGGTAGACATGTGTTTCCAATCAATATTTCATAAAACCCCAACAACATTTATAATTATAATCCATAATAAGTAATACCAATAAGTAATAAACTTGAAAACATACAAGTTTCATAAAAACCCAAACATAATTTGTAATTATAATTCATATTAAGTAATATCCTATAAGTAATACAACATGAACAGATGTAGTTTTCACGAAAACGAAGGGTTGGACTCCATGGGTTAAAGGTACCCGTGGATGAAACCCACATACCTTAGAACATGAATTTCTGAAATTAAGTTGAGAAAGACTTGAATATTGGAATGGAGTATTCAAATCCACAACTTGTTCTTGAGTTTCCTTGAATTTGTATTGGGGTTTTTATGGAGGCTCTTGAGAGAATTTGAGAGTGTATTCCAATTGGGAGAAGTGAATTGATCTTTAGGAAAAGGGTTTATCTCTTTAGAAAGTGTTAAGATAGCATAGAAATCACCAAAATACCAATAGAAATGACTAAATTTATGGAATGCCATTAATGAAACGGCATTTGGCAAAGCCTTGTATATACCCCTGCACATATAAGTTCTACAAAAATGGGCATAACTCTTTCATACGAACTTAGAATGAGGAGAAACAAATTGCGTAGCAAAGCTAATTCAATGAACTTTAATTTAGTATGTTGTAGGATACCCAGTTCTTTGTGTGCTACGATTTATTCCCTTTAAAATTGACCCTCCTACCGGTACTTGTACAAAACTTAGCCAATAAAAATTCTTTTGAACTTGACTTGATGTAGGGGACCCATGATGGTCTGAATGACATGAATAATCTTGACTTAGATTTGAATGAGAGGTTGGAACTTGAATGAATTTCTTGAGATCCAGAATGAGTTTGGGGCACTTGAATTTTTGAGAAACATTAGTCTAAGTGTTTGAGAAAGTATTGGGCAATGTCTTGTTTTGTATGAGGGTGAAATAAGGTGAAGTATTGGAAGACTTAGGCCCAAGACTCAAAAGTCTTGGACTTGATCACCAAAAACTGACCAAAAAAAGATTCGAATTTTGTCCACTTTGAAAATTTAAATTTTGCAACGGTTGCTCTAAAATTCGAGTTAGACCCATTTCCCACTCAAATTTTCCCCCTGAACAAGAGTATGCAGTTGGATTTTTGAAATAATATACGAATTTTGAGATATATGAAAATTATGATTTCGGGCACTTCCAAGGCACATTTTTGGGGTCGTTTCATTAAAAATGGTTACACTTCTTTCATGCTATGATTTGTATGATAAAGTTAAAAGCTCTGTGAAACCCCTTTTTAATTCATGCTCTATGCATTGCAGAGTTGTAATCATGCCTCCCAGAAGAGCCGTCAGAGTTTAAAGGAGTCACACCAGACAGAAGGTTAACCTACCTAAGTCTCAGGGGCATCGTGAGCCTATAGATCTAGCTATCCCTACTGATCAACCCCCATAAGCTAAGGTTTCTAATGCTGAGCTTTGCCACGCTATCCAAACTCTAGCCTAGGCTATTGTAGCACCTGATGTGAGGCAAAGAGTGGGTAGACAGGATATAAAGGACACATCTAGAGTTTGGGAATTATTGACAATTAATCCTCCTAAGTTCACAGGGTCTACATCTAATGAGGATCCTGGGAACTATGTGGTGGAAGTTTGAAAGTGTTCTAAGTGATGGATGCAATTGATGTTGATAGATTTGAACTAGTTGCCTACCAGCTCAAAGGTTTGGAAAGGCTATGGTTTGATTAATGAAAGAAGGACAGAGGAAAGGAAGCCCTATTACTGACTTAGGTAGTGTTTGAGGAAGCCTTCTTGGAGCATTTCTTTCCAAGAGAATGGAGAAGGCCAAGGTAAAAGATTTTTTGAATCTATAATAGAGCTCTATGACTGTGCAAGAGTATGGGGCTTAAGATCACCTAGCTATCTCCCTATGCTATCAATATGGCTTCAGACATGTGGGGGAGAATGGGGATATATGTTGATGGGCTAAACAAAGGGCCAAGGAAAGATAGAAAGGGAGTATGCTTGTGAGTGATATGGACATTGAGAGATTGATAACTTATATGTAACAAGCTGAAAAGGAGAGACAATATGACAAGGAAGAGTTCATATATAAGAGGGCCAAAAATCCATCCATGTGGTAGGAAAGAGAGGGAATGGTAACAAATTCTAGTCAGGGTGAACACCATCATCTACTAGTACACCTATGCCTAGAAATAGGAATGATCAAAGGTCTCAACATTTTAGAGACCAGGGATCTTAGTCACAGGCTAGTGCGGCTCAAGGTTCACTAGGTAAGCCACCATATGGTAAGTGTGGTAGATTACACTTGGGTAGATACTGTGAGAGGAGTGATGCATGTTTCAAGTGTAGCCAAATGGGTCACTTTTAGAGAGAGTATCAAATTGGGCTAACCAAGTTCAATCTTCAGCACTATCCCCACTAGCTAGAGGGAATCAGAAAGGTACTATGTCAAAGACAAGCAGAGCAATAAACCAATTGTATGCCATATGTTGTCGCCAAGATTAGGAGAACTCCTCAGATGTTGTGATAGGTATGATTCACGTTTTTACTCTTGACTTTTATTTTTTTATAGGTCCTGGTACCATATTGTCATTTGTAACTCCTTAGATGGCTAGGAGATTTGATAGAACACTTTTTTGAACCCTTTGATATCTCTAACCTAGTGGATGACTCTATTCTAGCTGAGAGAATCTGTAGAGATTGTGTAGTGTACATCTATCATAAGGATACTCTTGTTGATTTGGTTGAGTTCGAGATGACTAATTTTGACATGATTCTTGGCATGAATTGGCTTCAATCTTATTATTCCTCAATTGATTGTAGAGCCAAACTGTTAAGTTCAAATTCTTAAATGAACCGATTCTATAGTGGAAGGGTCATTCTGTTACACCTAAGGGAAAGCTTATCTCCTACCTTAGGGACAAAAAGCTAATTTCAAAAGGTCGTATCTATCACCTTATGTGATTTAATTTTGATAATGTTGAGTCTCCTACTCTAGAGTCAATCCCGGATGTGAATAAGTTTCTTGAAGTGTTTCCTGAGGGTCTCTCTGGAGTCCATCCTGATAGGGGATTGACTTCTGGATTGATGTATTTCCTAATATGTAGCCTATCTTAATTCTACCTTATAGGATGGACCCCACTAAATTAAAAGAGATGAAAGAGCGATTGAGAGATTTGTTAAAGAAGGGCTTTATCACGCTGAGCATTTCTTCTTTAAATATCCTCTCCCCATGATAGATGATTTGTTTGACCAACTCCAAGGTGACTCTTGTTTCTCAAAGATAGACCTCAGATCTGGCTGCCATCTATTGAATTTGAGGGAATGTCTTATTTTGAAGACAACCTTTAGGACTAGATATGGCCTTTGGGTTGACAAATGCACCTGTAGCTTTGATGGACTTGATGAATAAGGTGTTTAAACAATATATTAATATATTTATGATTGCGTTCATCGATGATATTTTGGTGTATTCGAGAGATGAGAAGAAGCATGGCAATCATCTCAAATTATCCTCCAGACTCTTAAGGATCATGTGTTTTATGCAAGGTTTTCAATGTGTGAACTTTGGCTCAACCGAGTGGCTTTCCCAGGCCATATTATTTCTGGTGATGGTATTCGAGTAGACGCCAAAAAGATTGAAGCAATTAAGAACTGGCCCAGACTGACCTCTCCAATTGACCTAAGAAGTTTCTTAGACATAGCAGGCTACTACTATAGATTTGTAGAGGGATTTTCTTCACTATTCACACCATTGTAGAATTGACTCAGATGAAGGACAAGTTTCAGTGGTACGATGAATGTGAGAAGAGCTTCCGAGAGTTGAAAATGCAACTAATTACTGCACTAGTTTTCACCTTGCCTAATGGGATAAAAGACTTTGTGGTGTATTATGATGCGTCAAGGGTTGGGTTGGATTATGTGTTGATGCAGAGAGGAAAAGTGATAGTCTATACTTCCAGACAACTTAAAGTTCATGAGAGGAACTATCCAACCCATGATCTTGAATTGGTAGTGGTAGTGCTTGCACTTCAGATTTGGTACCACTACTTATATGGAGTGCATGTGGATGTTGTAACTGAGCAAAAGAGCCTATAGTATGTCTTCAGTCAGAAAAACCTCAACATATGGCAGAGGATATGGTTGGAGTTGCTCAAGGATTATGACATGAGCATTCTTTACCACCCAGGTAAAGCTAACATTATTGCTAACATTCTTAGCAAGTTGTCAATGGGTAGTACAACCCATGTTGAGGAAGGAAAGAAGGAGTTGGCTAAGGAAGTGCATCGATTGGGTCGATTAGGAGTTCAGCTTGAGGATAATGATGAGGGAGGAGTTAATATTCAAAATGGGCTTGCTTCATCTTTAGTGGTAGAGGTGAAAGAATAACAAGACTAAGATCCTATCATACTTCAATTGAATGAGATTGTCCACAAATAGAAAGTTATGGTCTTGTCCAAATGAGGAGATGAAGTGTTGAGATACCAAAGTAGATTGTGCATTCTCAATGTTGATGGTGTTCGAGAGAGAATCATGGCTGAAGCTCATAGCTCTAGATATTCCATTCATCCTGGCTCTACCAGGATATACCATGACTAGATGAAAGTCTATTGGTGGAGTGGAATGAAGAAGGACATTGCCGAGTTTGTTTCTAAGTGCCCGAATTGCAAACAAGTTAAAGTTAAGCATGAAAGGCAATGTGGGTTGGCATAGAGCTTTGAGATTCTGGAAGTGGGAGATGATCCATACAGACTTCATTATCAGTCTATCATAGTCTCGAAAGAAACATGATTTGATATGGGTGATCGTGGATAGAATGACCAAATCAACTCATTTCTTAGTAGTTTAGAAAAGTAGCACTACAGAGGAGTATGCCAAGTTGTACATCAATGAGATTGTGAGGTTGCATGGAGTCCCCTTGTCCATCATCTCGAATAGAGGATCTCAATTCACCTTCCAAATTTGGAGATCCTTTATGACGGGATTATGTACTAAAGTGAATCTGAGTATAATTTTTGATCCTCAGACAGATGGCCAGGCAAAATGTATGATTTAGACTTTAAAAGAAATGTTGAGAGACTGTATCCTTGATTTCAAAGGAAATTGGAATAACCATTTACCATTGATCCAATCCTCATATAACGATAGTTATCATACGAGCATTCAAATGGCTCCCTATGAAGCTTTGTATGAGAAGAGGTGTAGATCCCCAATTGGGTAGTTTGAGGTTAGAGAAGCCAAGTTGATTGGACTTGATCTTGTCCACCATTAAATGAAGAAGGTAAAGGTAAGGTTGATGACTCCATAAAGTTGCCAAGAATCTTACACCATGAAAAGAAGAGTCTTAGAGTTCGAGATGAATGATAGGGTGTATTTAAAAGTATCTCCTATGAAGGGTGTCATGTGATTTAGGAAGAAGGGAAACTTGAGTCCTCTCTATATTGGTCCCTATCAAATTATGAAGAGGATTGGGAAAGTTGCTTATGAGTTATAGTTGCCTTCTAAACTTGATGTACTTCATCCAATGTTCCACGTCTCGATGTTGAAGAAATGCTTAGGAGACCATTCATTGGTGATCTGTGTCAAGAGTATTAGAGTAAAGGACAACTTATTCTATGAAGAGATTCTGGTCCAAATCCTTGATCATCAAGTTTGCAAGTTAAGAACCAAAGGGTTTGCCTCAGCCAAAGTCTTGTGGAGAAATTAATTCGTTGAGGAAGCCAAATGGGAAGATGAGGAAGAGGTGAGAGCTGAATATCCGCATCTATTTATGCTTGATGATGAGAGTGTTAAAGGTAATACCCTTATCCTTGACTTAAATTGATTTGTCTATTTCGGAGTTGATGTAACTATTCCTGAGTCTAAGTATAGATCGTTTAGAATGATGAGGAGTTAAGAGTTTAATTGAGTGAGTGATTATTAAGAGGAGTCATCATTGTATTCGTGCCTTGATGTCCACCTTTACTCATAATTCGAGGATGAATGATTCCAAAGGGGAGATGATGTAACACTTGATAAAATTACCAAAATACCCCAAAAAGAGAGATGTGCGCATAACGTGTCTTCCCAAACTCTGATCGCAAATCCGATAGAGGAACTATCCAACCCATGATCTTGAATTGGTAGTGGTAGTGCTTGCACTTCAGATTTGGTACCACTACTTATATGGAGTGCATGTGGATGTTGTAACTGAGCAAAAGAGCCTAAATGGACTTGGTTGATTTTTAGAGCAACCTAACCCAAAGATAATTTTTGATGCAAAAACTTTTTTTAGTGAGAGGGTATGACAGATGTGCAATGCGTACCTGCTGTAGAGTTACTCGTAGATTTGGTCCAAATATTTTGTACCAGATTAGAAAACTTGATCGAAGAAGTTTTGGTAAAAACCCTCAAAAATTGGCCAAATCTACGTCGTGTTCCCTTATCCCTGAGGTCAACTTTTTTCAGTTTTTATAAGGGGCATTCCCAACCTTTTCCAATACCTCCTAAACTGAAAAGATTATCTAAATAGGTCATTTTGAGAGTAAAAAGGGATTTAATCCCCATTCCTAAGCCTTTCAGAGTTCCTAATAAAGACTAGGGCTAAAGAGAAACAAAGAGGAGCAAAAATCTGAGGAGTTTGAGGAGAGTTCTTCGAGGTTGATTGTTAAAGGCTTCACAGCATGTATGTAAGGCTAAACTAAAGCATGAAATTATTTTTTCATCTATCTCTATTGATTGTAATAGAGGGGTTGAGAGTCTAATGAGTTGCATACATGTTTCTTGAGTATTTCCTTGATAATTGAATATATATTACATGTATTTTTGTGTGTTGATGATCATTATAAACTTGATTCCTGAATTAAATACTTTTGATTAGCCATTATATACAGCCTATATATTATTTTGTGAAAGCATGCATAAATGAACCTAGGGATTGAGTCTAGAGCCTTGGCTTGAGTATGTTGATTATAATTATGCTGTGTGTATGATGTTGAATTAATAGAGCTTGATGACCCCATGGGTATTCATAAATGAATTCTAGAGTTTTGCCTAATTGACTTCCTCTTAATAGATGATTTGAGTCTTTGAGTTACTTAATGAGAATTGAGTTGATGAGATGATTGAGATGATAGGTCGAAAGGCCCATTTGAGTTGAGTAATGAGATGATGAGTGTGTCTATGAGACTTTTTGGGATAATAAGTTCCTCTATGAGGCTAATTAAGATGATTTATTAAGATGAAGAGTCTTATAAGCATTGAGTCTTTGGAGGAGTATCGAGCTCTAAAATAAGTAAGAGTAAATCCAACTTGTATTTATTAACTACGTTGCCAAGCATAGGTAACGGTAGAACCATTACATTGAGGTTCCCTCTTGAGTTAAAGTCGCTAAAAGCAATAGAGGACTTGTTGAGGCAAGATCTCTTGTAGATCCGATTCAGTCTTTACCTGGTAAGTAGGAAACATCTGTGGCAACACCAGCGGTATTATTGTATAATCACTAGCTCATAAGTGATTGTTGTTGTATAAGAGAAACTCTCAAATTGGTCCCACACTGATAGTACTCTCAGTTTCATTGAGTTGAGTTGAATTGATTCATGAGGTTTGATTGGTATTGATAGGTCACTTGTCTACTCTTTATTCTTTCCTTAGATAGACAATTGACATTCTGATTGAGTATCTTCTAAGTTGATATTATTTCTATATTATTCTACCTGTATCTGTTACGTTCAGCCATTTTACATACTCATACATTCCATGTACTGACATCCCCTTTAGAGTGCATCAGCTTATGATGCAAAGGTAGTTAACCAAGATCGTTAACAGGTGCACTGTTGAGGATATTTGCATTCAGCTGTGTTGGTGAGCCTCCCCTATTCGGGAGGATCCTGTTGTATTTTCATCTGTCTTTATAAAGTCAGACTTGATTTAGATTATCTTTACTTTTGAGTTGAGATAGCCATGAGTCTGTCATTGGCATGACTTGATAGTGATAAAGGCTTCATCGAATAGAGTTGAGTTATTGATGTTGAGATTTTGTTGAGCTAGTTTCTTCCATCCTAGCCTTTTTCTTTGATATGCTATTTGAGATTTAGATTGTCCATTATTATCTTTAGCCTTCTGCTGATTAGTTTATTAAATGAATGAATGTGATGAGACAAAATGCTTAGCTTAGGGACTAGCAATAGTCTCTGAGTGCCGACTACATCTTGGGTACCCTCTAGTCCTGAACAACTTGAGACATTCTAAAACGTAACGGTTAGGAATTAGTAATAAGCCCTAGAGAACTTAGCTCTACCGCACAACATAGACCATGAAGAAGTGAAACATTTCCTAAAATGCCTCATACCCTCCCATTCGTAGTTGTGGCACGCTTCACAACCATGAATAAGACTCTAATCGATGTAGTGTTTGGATTTCGAGGACCACTAATAACCTAGTGCTCTGATACCAAGTTTCTCATGTCTCAAGCCTAGGGGGTAGACATGACATGGTGAATGGGAACTCAAATGGACCCTAACAAGCATCTTAGCATATCAATCAGACATCCTTGGTCGCAGAAGCAAAGTAAGCAACAACAAAAGATATATGAAATATGAAATGGGACTATGGGAAGTCTTGAATATAAATAAAGCATAAGAGTCAACCTCATAGCATAAATATATTATAATATCAAACATACACCTATAACTTAGAATGGAGCGAGGGCGACGACACTTTCTGGGCTCACCCTAATAATGTCAAATGTTTAATATAAAGATGTCTTAGAAATGACAAGAGAAGGAGTTAGTGTCCCCGAACTTGAGGACTCACCAAGCTCATCTTCGAATAATCTCACTAGCCACGTAGAGGATAATCAAGTGGAGCTCCAGTCCCTACATGATGATATCATGTAGGCATAAAATATGCGTTAGTAGGTTTGAATGTACTAAGTATGTTGGATGCAATGCAATAAGATATAAGCCAATATAATCAAAATGCATAACAATAGGCAATTGATAAGTGTAATCTCAATATGGCATGCATGGTCAATAATTGAAGTAAAACATGCTCACAAATTATTCAACTTGTATAGATCATAATACATATGTGGGAGAGACCTCAACTGAAAAAGAATAAGACCAAGTGAGCTACAACTTGAAATCCCGATGATTATCCCTCATCAGTAAAGAGGTGGTCTACTTGCCAAGGTATGTCATACTTTACCTTACGGGAACATGACCCATTTCATATGAAGCAACACTCCTTATGGGAACATGACCCATTTCGAAAAGGATTTCATGAAAAACTGTACTAATTGATCCACCTATATAGCAAGGGTAAAGTACAATCCTATGTTGGCACATAGTTTAGGGAAAGGAGTATGGACCATTGAAGATAGTCCACACCGACATCCAATCCATCAGTGCTAAGTCTAATCCCATGCAATACTTGAAATAATCATAACTTTAATAACTTGTAATAAACATAGAAAAATGACATGAGTAGCTCTTAAACAACTTTGACCTCTAAAGGTGAGCCGAACTTTGAAACATAAAAATAGATCATCATCAATCATTAACCCTTGCATTAACATGAATGGCTCACAAGAGATAAAATCTTGAAAATAGGGCTTAACTTCATACCTGCATAATCATGGATAATTTTATGAATTCATAACATATTTGACAGCCCATATTCATCATGAAGTCACTTGACTTGTAAAACATGTAAATAGCTTGAGAATTTTTGACTTGACATTTTATCAAACACTTGGTGGGCACATATGAGTACATACTTAAATCATGCAAAATCCAAGAGTGTAGATCACAAAATAGTGAAATAAATACATTTTATAGTCATCTAAATCAGCCCACCAACATCATGGTAAAACCCCAGCATGGGTAACTTGTAAATCATATCAAAGCTTCACAATAGTTCATAGATTTCATGGCTTGAATCTTGTATAGTCTCAATAGAAAAAAGATTAATTCATAGTATAAGCCCAAAATAGATATTCATGCATAATGAACAATATTTGACAAAACCCCAATATATTTCATTCTCATATTTCATAATAATAAATACACATAGATAATACAACTTGAAATCATGCAATTGTCATATAATAGGAAGGTTGGACTCCATGGGTGAAAGGACCCAATGGATGAAACCACATACCTAAATTTGGGATTCTTTGACGTAAACTTCAAGGAGACTCGAAGCTTGGATTGAGTTCTTGAGATCTAAATTCAAGTGTCCCATCTTGACTGATATAGAATTGAAACATGGCTAAGTATAGGTGTTTTCACGCATAAGTGGGCATGGGCCTATGACCCTTATGCCCTTGGCCGATACAGAAAAAATGAAGGAAAAACTTATGTTGGTCTGCGTCTGGTCTATGATGCGAACCAAACGCGGTGGACAAAATAACACTAATCCGCGCCCCAGGCACGTCGCGGCCTGGGCACGGGCACACATTGTTTTAGAAAAATTAGTGAAAATTATTTTTTGCTATGAGTCGTCTAAAATTGAGGTTATACCCATTTTCCACTTACTTTTGCCCCCTAATAAAGAATATGAAGTCAGATTTTTGATATCACTCACGAATTTTGAGATATATAAAAATTATGATTATAGGCTTTTCCGAAGCACATTTTTGGGGAGTTTCAATAAAACCCCCTTGGGAACATTCATCACTGAATGTCAAAGAAGCCTGCATAAGAGAAGTAAAGATGAAGATTTCTGCCCTACATGAATGTAACAAATGTATTTAAACATCAATTCAAAACACTCAACATGAATATAAAACATTACCTTAAACTCGTCAACATAAACATGAATGCATGCAAAATGACATAAGGGTTGAAACTTAGGACTTGAAATCAGATATGGGACTTAATTATTACCTTCAACTTGAGTAGAATAGAAGAGATATGGATATCACTTTCTCATGTCTGCCTGGGCTTCCCATGTGGCACTTTCAACTTGTTGATTCCTCTAAAAGACCTTGACGGAAGCTACATTCTTATTTCTAAACCTCTTTACTTGTCTGTCCAAGATCTCCACCGGGACCTTTTCATAGGTCAAATTGTCTTCCACAACACCCACCACATCTAAAGGCACTATAGCACTTGGGTCACCAACACATCTCCTCAACATAGACATATGGAAGACCGAATGTACCATATTTATTTCCATCGGCAACTCCAACTCATAAGCAACCTTACCAACTCTTCTCAAAATTCTATAAGGCCCTACAAACCTTGGGCTCAATTTATCTTTCTTGCCAAATCAGTCCATACCCTTCATGGGTGAGACTTTCATGTAAACCCAATCATCTACCTTAAACTCAAGATCTCTTCTCCTCATATTAGAATAGGACTTTTGTGTACTTTGTGCTAATTTCGATCTCTCCCTTATCTCCCTCACCTTCTCCAAGGCTTCCAAATCAAATCTGGACATAGCAAAGACATTTCCCCCACTTCAAACCACCCAATTAGGGAGCTACAATGCTTACTATAAAGAGAATCAAAAGGAGTCATACCAACGCTTGAGTGGTAGCTATTGTAGTAAGCAAACTCAATGAGTGGAAGATGTTCATCGCAACCACCATTAAACTCCAAAACCAAGTTCTAAGCATATTGTCAAGGGCTTAGATAGTCCTCTCGGCTTGGCCATCCATTTGAGGATGAGAAGCTATGCTAAGCTTAATCTTTGTACCAAGACCCTTTTGGAAGGACTTCAAAAAATGTGAAGTGAATTGAGCACCATGATCTAAAATAATAGACAACGGCACTGCATGCAATCTAACCAACCTATGAATATAAATTTAGCATAATCATTAACACCATAAGTGGTCTTAACGGGTAGGAACTGAGCTGACTTTGTCATTGTATCAACCACAACCCAAATAGAGTAAAGTGCCTCCTAGTCTTGGGAAACTCAACCAAAAAATCCATGTTGATCTCTTCCAATTTCCAAGTAGGAATCTCTATATCTTGGGCTAGGCCACCCGCCGTTTGGTGTTCGGCTTTCACTTGTTGGTAATTGTGACATCCAGATATAAACTTGGCAATGTCTATCTTTATACCAAGCCACCAATACAATTCCCTCAAATCTCTATACATCTTCATAGTACCAGGGTGAATAGAATAAGATGAATTATGGGCCTCCTTCAAGATTAATTCTCTCAAATCACCCATATTTGGCACACACAATCTACCTTGGTACCTAAGGGCACCATTTCCCCCTTGAGAGAAAACCTCCACTTTACCATTGACATCTTAATGTTCATGCTCCAATAAGAAATTGGTCACTGCCAGCAATTAACCTAACCGAAGGTTAGGGACAACTTGGGAATTGTGTTCCCCATGGTTTGTTGACTCGATTACCCTAGGTAACATAACTACAATTGAAGAGTCATACATAGGATGGTAACTTAGGTTCTTTTATCCCTCTTGTGAAGCTGAAGGTCAAATTTCACCATGGTGCTTGGTCGGCAACCATAGTGTGCCAACTAACCATTACCCATTGTCCCAGTCAACCTCCCCTTGGTCAGGTTTCTTTGATTAGATGAGAAAATATCGATTGAATCCAGTCATCTACTTTCTTTTCCTATTCATCAAATTGTCCTAGTCAACCTCCCCTTTGTCAGGTTTGATTGACTGGATGAGAAGACATCGATCGAATCCTTTCATCTACTTCCCTTTGCCTATTAGTTACTACCTTGGTAGGGCTCGTGATAGTAGGTAAACTTTGGCGTTGGCCACCACCAAACAACAATCATAATAAAGGAAAATAGATAATATATGCAAAACCCCAATCACAAAAATGCAATAAACCTAGGTCATCTCAAAGCAACTACCCATGGTTCCCACAACCCCAAGTTGTGGGTGCTTAGCTATTCATTGCTAAGGCATAACTAACAAAAATGCACATACAAGATAAAAATGAGAGTATTACCAACAACAATGTAGAATATAGGCACCACAAGTTGCAAACCCAAAAGCTTGATGGATCAACCATTAGTACAAGCAAGATTTGCAATCCCCAAAATGGGTTTTCTAAGAGAAAACAATAAACTAATCAAAACACCTAAGAAAAGTATCAAAAGATGATTGTAAAATGTCTCTTGGTCGAACTCTCTTCTAAAACCATAACTTAAACTATATATAGAATTTACACAGAAAAGACAGCTGGCAGCTGATAAATCTCGCAGGTATGACCCGTTGGATGACCTACGAGGCATAGTCGGGGTCCTGTATCAAGTTCTTGGCATCTTGGACTAAATTTGTATGAGGCATTGCTTGAGCTATGACTCGTATGTTTTCTTGTAGTCTTGAGCTTTAATTTTTGGTCCAACATTTTGGCTCTCTGATTCTTGCTATGAGTGATCTTATACGACTCATGGTGGGATATAAAACTCATATGATGGCCTCATAGGGGTGACCTCTACTTAGCAGATTTCTGAATTTTTGGTCTCTGATTCTTGGTACGACGCACCTTATGACTCATAGCTTAGGCTACAACTCATAGGTGTGCTCGTATGTCCTAAGCTTCAGCAAAATCTACAACTTTTCTTCAAATCATATCAACCTAATTTTTCTATAGGAACAACACAAAAACACATAAAAACCACAAAAACCCACATTAAGAACTCACAAAATCCCTTCTTTTAGGCATCAAATGTGTTGTATTTTGACAACACATCAACACCCTCAACTTAGAATTATTGCTTATCCTCTAGCAATGACTCAATCTATGCAATGAAAGAGAAATACATAGCAACTATACTAATGGCATATACAACAACTTCTTCGATCTAGGTACATAACTGCCATTTTCAAAATGGGATTACAAAGTTATTAAGCAGAACAAGAACATAATTGGATACCTGGCAATCAAACTATGACAATCTAAGGAACATTAACCATACACAATCGCTGGTGTAGTCATATGCTACCCAAGTGGTGGAAATGTCCTCATTGGAAAGAAGTCCCTCATACTCACTCAAAAGCATTTAGAATTCAGGGACTGAGGAAGCATTCTCACTCTCACAATTGAAATTCATGCATACTGACTAACACCATAGGCTTGCCTCTATACTCATTCTCTGGCTTGGTGAGAAAGTGGTGTTAGATCACTTTAGGACTTATAGGCTTGTAACATAGCTTTAGGGTGCTTTGGTATGGTATTTTGGGCAAGTAGTAACTAAAAGTTATCCTTGAACCATGTTTACAAACACTTTTTTCTTTAATAATCCAACCCCCTTTTTAATAAATCCACCTTTATTCTCCTACTTTGAACTTTCCTCGAGTGCTTTCTTTCTCTTTTTTAGTTGTACCTCAATTTCAAACTCATTTTTGCTACTCTTTCTCGACTCAAGGTACTTTTCTTTTCTTTTTTTTTCTTCACTCTATTCATGCTTTTTCATTTTTTCTTGATTCCCCAACTAACAAACTTATTATTATTACTTTACCAGAATAAAGGCCACCCTCAACTTAGGCTTTTAGCCTGAGGTAAATACATAATATCTATTCCTCACACCAGGGCCACAACTTATAGCCACCCTCAGCTTAGGCTTTTAGCCCCAATTAAGTTTCACATAAGGACTAAGATCCATTCTATCTCCACCATATAACCAAACCAATCTTAGAGTACTAAGGCAAGTTCTAGGTCCATACAAGATGCATGAATGCAGCAAAATAAGCTCACAACACACATGGCAATTACATCCACAATCAAGTATAGACTCACAGGTCGTGCTTTTAGTCTTAGCTTACCTTTACAATATTAGAACAAACATTGCCAGATACTCAAAGATGTATGAACGCATCAACAACCACAACCTCAAAAATTTTGAGTGTACCAAATATTTTTATCAAAACTTTAAAAACACATCTAAAAATTATATATATGCCAATAGATAATACTACTATGAATTTACACATTATCTACACTACCTAAATATGCCGGTTCAACAAAAAAGTAAACATCCACAAGGAAAAAGAATCACATCCAGAAAACCTTGGGATCAAAAATAGGGAAAGTTATGGACTCGAGGCTACTTAGGCTTCACCTTAATCCAAAACTTCTTACACCCCACCAAAATAGGATACTTTTTCATCAAAGTGAAGATACGAACAAAAACAAAGAATGATAATAGAGAAATATATATATACATACATTAAAAACCAAAAATTAACATCCAAAGTATAAGTAAAAATAACATCCAGACTAGAAATATTTAAACACATCCAAAAATGAACATAATAAAAAGATTGTCTAATAAGAGAACAAAATATCCATCATGACAAAATAAAACTTAGGGCAAAAAGAAGTCAAATATCATGGTGCATCAAGTACCAATCTCTAGTTGGTCTTTGCAGTCTTGGGGCATCAACTCTTCTGCAGCAGTAACAGAAGTACCCTCTCCATGTGGGGTGTGTTGCTCCCGATCTCTCTGAATAGCCACCAACAGTAAGGACTCCTGCACCACCTCCTCTGGTCTCAGCCTCTTTGTGGTCGGCTCTGGGTTATCACTATGCTAATGGGCCTTCTTCCCTCGGATATTCGAATGGTCAGCTAGCCACTCGAATGTCTCATCGTCTGCCAGCACCACTTTCGGGGCTGCAACAGGAGCTGCCAATATCTATAATAATTCAACCTTAAACTTGGCCAAATCATCGATCAAAGCACTTTTGTCAGCGAGTTGAGCTCCCTCAAGTCGCCGCTGGACTCTTCCCTTGAAGGCATCCACCTAGGCATCCATCGATCTAACTCTCTCATCTACCAGACATGGGCAAAGGCCTTCATTCGCTTCTTGGAGTCTCGTACAGTTTGTCCAACCAATGGCCGAACTTGTGCTGATAAAACCTGAAGCCTGGACTCTGCCGTAGCTACCCTGCATAACAATGCCTGAAAAGCAATAACAAAAATAATAGAATCAACCTGTAACAAAGTTGTTGCTAGTGCTAGAGTACTGGAAGATGGTGTGGACTCGATCTACACAGTTGGCGTAGGCTCTGTAGCAACTGGAGTAGTGCCGGTAGTAGGTGGAGGTGCACTATGAGTGGGAGGCTCTATTGGGAATGGCTCATAAATCGAAGGAGCTACTCATCATAAGGCCACTAGGTTCTTGTCAGCCTTTATCAGGCTGGGATCCATGGTACGTATGGCCTCTACATGAGGGTCCCAGTGGGGTTCTATAGGAATATCTACTGCACTACATAATCGATGAATCAAAACTAGAAACAGCAATGAGGTGCTCGTTTGAGCTGCAGCCTCGTGAATCTGCTAAGAAATAATTCAGGCCCAATCTATAGTATAACCAGCTAGAATGTTGTCCAACAACACCACTCTCTCTAGGGTGATCACATTATCTATAAAGGTTTGTTTAATGTGCCAACAGATAATGAACCACCAAAACTTAGCCCGAAATGAGATGTGGGCTTTCACAATAGGTTCTGCGTGGTTTGTGACCCACATCGGCTCGACATCTATCTCATAGATTTGGTTGGCAATCCACTACAGAAGCTCTGTCCATACCCTAATGTCCTTCCTAGTTATCGCTCTCCTCATTTTATCAATATGGTCATCGTACTCTGCGGTAGACTGACGTACTCGATAGGTGGGCCCAAACTAAACTTGTTAGATCATCTCCTCTAAGATATCAATATTCCTTCCCTGGACTGTTACCACCCGTAGCCTCGATTGCTCAATCAGCTTTTTATTCTTCGGCAACCCCCGACGGAATGTACCAAGATATGTTGCATAGAACTCACGTACTGTGCAAGGGGAATAATTGTCCAGCTACTATATGGTCCAGCTTAGTTCATACTCGTCTAACTTAGCACCCAGTCCAAGCACTCTATCTAATCCAGAGGCGTTTAATCTGGGCTCCTTATGAAATTAGTGAACCACTTTGCCTTGCCCCTTTGACTCTAACCCTGCTTGCAAATTTCTTTCATACCCACAACACATCGACAGTCAGCAGGAGGTCAGGATCAAAATTCCTCCTGCTGGGTCTAGGAGATGCTCTTAGACTCGGACTTTGAACCTGAGTGTGAGGGGGTCATTTGAGGTAGGCTGTTATCCGACCCGTCCCCATTACCTTTTTGTTCCTCCTCTTCAGACTGGGAAAAACTCCTTACTTCTATGGGCATCTGTGCTGCAAGTGCCTAGGTTTCGGGTCTATTGGCTTCAGGGTCTACCCTGACTCTAGGACTTCCACAGAGCCCTTAGATTGTTTAGTCTCGGAAAATTAATCTATCAACCTCTGTTGGAGAGTTTGAATTGTCCATTTGTCTTTTGGGAGCATTTTATCTTCAAACCAACCAAATAGCAACATATAAGTTCAATATGTTAGATTTATTAAAACACATAATAAAGAACAAGAAGTGAAAACAAAACAAAAATAGATTGTCACTGATGCAACTGCAGGTTTGCAGATACGAGGGTAGTTACGACTCCTAGGGTAACCTATAAGTCATATACTATCCTCGTAGAACCATAAATACCATAGAAATGCTTTCTGATCTCAGATTCGAGGCACAGTTATGACTGATAAGGGAACCAACGAGTTATAGTCTGGGCTCGTACCTTTTTTCAAAAACATTTTTCAGAATACGAGACCCCCACTACGAGGTGTAGCAGGCACTAAGTCTCATATGAGAAATTTGAAGGAACCACAAATGACTAATGCTTGCTATGAGGGGCCACTACAACTCGTATAGGGACTTATGAGTGATAAGAGTGCCTCATAGCGGACTGTAGAAGGCATCTGTAATGCCTAACATTTTCCCATGCAAAGCACCAACCCAACACACAATTCAATAGACTTGGCACACAATAATATTATCAAATACTTGGCACAAAAGCAAACCCTCAATAACATCAGAAATTTAGAACGACCATAATCCCTAAGAATCAAATTCATTTTAACAGTACGTTAAACATACCAAAAACAAAATACTTTCCAATCTCACACGTGATATCAGCAGGACATTCAATAGAAATGCAATTGTAATTTAGTTCATTTCAATCAAGTCCAACAGGGAAAAACATATGAAATACACCTTACGTATGGCCTCTACATGAGGGTCCCAGTGGGGTTCTATAGGAATATCTACTGCACTACATAATCGATGAATCAAAACTAGAAACAGCAATGAGGTGCTCGTTTGAGCTGCAGCCTCGTGAATCTGCTAAGAAATAATTCAGGCCCAATCTATAGTATAACCAACATGAATAACAATTGTCGCATTCAAAATCATCCACTCAAGAATTCTGAAAAGATTTTGATTCATAACTCAACTCTTCAAAACTTAAAAACCCTAGGTTGCAAATCTAGATCAAAAATTACCACATGGCATGATTATAAATAATTACCCCAAGCATATACTTATATAAAGAATAAGCTCAGCACAAAAGAGTGTCAAATTTAACCATAGAGCTTACGAATCGATTGGAGAAGTTAACTAGTGTAAGGGAAATCAAAAACCACAACGAAAACCCTAGGAAAAGTGAATTTTCCAGAATCTTCCTAGGAAAATGACGTAGGTAGTCGTGGTTATGATCGGAAAAGTTCTTAGGGTTTTCATCGCTTAGGGATTGGAAGAAATGAAGTTTGGGAGTCAACTTTTATTTTGACCCCCTTTTAAATGAAACTAGGTTAGAATCTTTAAAACTGCAGATCGAAGCTACAAGACCATGTCTACGAGTCGTAGGCTATCCTACAACTTATAATTCCTAGTCTCATAGCAAACCCAACACTTGTAAAAATTCTGAATTCATACCTCGACTCTATGAACCCCTCTTATGACTCATAGAAGACTCTACAAATCCTAAGGTTAGCTCGTAGTGTATGTGCCAACTTCTGATACTCACTTATTCCCTCTACGATATATGACTACGAGTCGTAGCGAGGACTATGACTCATAGGCCTGATCGTAGAGGCTGCTCCAAGTGCTATTTTTTAGATCTTTAGCTCTTTAATTTTCACCTGCAAACCAAATCTCAAAGTACAACAATTCCAAAAATATTACAACTGCACCAATGTTTTTTTAACATAAAAACAAACTCACACTTTCTACCTAAAAATCTTAATATCCAAAAACACTTAAAAACAAGCCAATAATTATCAACAATGCTTAGGTTGCCTACCAAGAGATGCCTTGTTTAACGTCATGGCTCGACTTTTTCATTATCCTTCATTAACTATCATCGAGGGTCCACACCTCACTCTTGCACTCATCGGGGTGTTTTATAGATTGATGAATATCGAACATGACCTCTGCATCATTAACACTAAACCGTAGTTGACCCGAACCCATATTTACTAGGGATTTCCCAATGGCCAGAAATGGTCTCCCCAAGATGATGGGCACCACAAAATCAACTTTGCAGTCAAGGATCACAAAATCCATGGGAAAGATAAATTTATCAACTTTAATAAGCACATCCAAAAGGATTCCCTCTAGCTTTTTAATGGTTCGATCTGCCATAAGCAACCGCATTTTTATTGAGGTAGGGGTACGAAGGCCAACATTTTTAAATACAACAAGAGGCATTCGATTGATGCTCTCTCCTAGATCACACAAAGTCCTTGCAAGCTCAACATCACCAATTGTGCAACGAATGGTAAATGCTCTGGGGTCCTCTCATTTTTTCACAAGGCATTTGGACATAATCGCACTACATTGTTTGAGCTCTTATGAGAACTCTTGGCTCAAAGTGTGCTTCTTGGTCACCAAATCCTTCATGTACTTGGGCATACCTGGGCATTTTTTCTAAAGCTTCTAGAAGGGGAACGTTAATGGAGAGTTGCTTCAACATCGAGAGGAAGTGTTTGAATTTACCCTCCTCTGATTTTGAACTCTATTGCTTGGCAAGGTACCCTTTTGGCATTGGTTCAACTATCAAGAAACTTGTCCAAATTGTTGTTCAAGTTGCTTAATTGCCACTGAGTAAGAGTCTATTTTTGTGTTAATACTTGAAATATCCTCTTTTATTCCCTTTAAAGTCTCATCTTGGTGGTCGGCCCTTTTTCAACAACTTTTTGAACATCTCTTCAATCTTGGAGTTGTTTAACCTGGCATCACGGTTCTGAGGTGGAACATAAGGACCATTCTTGTAGCCCTCTCTTCTTCCCCATTCGGCATTTGGCATTCTCTATCTCTCATACTATCTGGCCCTATTGTCTCTATACACCCCATCATGATTGAAGTACGTGATATCAGCAGGACATTCAATAGAAATGCAATTGTAATTTAGTTCATTTCAATCAAGTCCAACAGGGAAAAACATATGAAATACACCTATACCTCCTAAATTCCAATTTCTGACAACAATGTAGGCCGTGAGTTGGCATACAAACTCGCCGCTTTATTGCTTACAAAACATGCATCCTCATCAAAGAATGGATCCTCATAGATAGGAGCCTTTGGAAGTTGGTGGGTGACTGCTTTGACACTTACTTGATTTTGCTTTAAAACCAAGTCTATACTTGTGAGAAGTTGAGCAAGTTGTTCCATGATCTCTTCATTTACCTTTGCTTGCTCATTATTGGCGTCAACCGCATAAGAAGGTTTTATCACACCTTGCTCTCGTTGGACCCATGCTCTATTCATTTTGACCACTTGCTCCATCCTTGAGGCTATTAATACAAAAGGTTGGTCTATAAACATGCCTTCCATGATGGTGTCGGCGCAAGCTTAACTATTCTCATCAAGTGCCCTATAGAAAATCTCAACTAAGGCATCATCAACAATCTTGTGATCAGGGACCATCCTCAAGCATTTGGTGAACCTCTCCCATGTTGTGGTAATAGAGTCACCCAACAATTGCTCAAAATTGTTTATTTGGTCCTTGAGCTTAAATGTTTTGGATCCTGGAAAATATGTTTCATGGAATACTCTCTAAAGCTTAGCCTAACATATAATAGTGCTCGGAGGAAGGTCAGATAACCATACAACCATATTGGCAGTCAATAACAGTGGAAACACTCTTAGACCCACATCATCATGAGAAAGGATTTATGTCCCTATGAAACTCTTGCAAACAAATACCACATTTTGGAGATTATGGTGGGGAACCTCTGAAGGTAGCCCTGTGAATAGTCTGCGATTTTGGAGCAATCCACGCGATACAGTGAACTTAGTATCTACCGGTAAAGGAGGTAGCACTATGGCACCGGTAACATCCATAGCCATAGGGTTCAATAGATATTGATTCCATCCATAAGCATTTTCCTTGAAGTCCCTAAGTTATGGCCTATTACCTCTTGGTGGTGGATTCTCCTCTCTACCCATATCCTTATTCATATTCATGTACTCCTCAACCTTGATATCCTCATTCATGTGAGCCATTCTTCTTGGTAATCGATGGATCTCCAAATTGAATGGAGCGAAGGGATTGCCTTGGCTCCTGGTATTGGGCATACAACCTAGTACACCATGCAAATAAAATCGAATAACAAAAACAAAAATAAAAGTAAAATACAAGAGATTCTAGAAATCAACACCAGAACTAACTAATAGTGAAATCAAATCAAAACCTAGCCGTATTCCCCGACAACGGCACCATAAGTTTTTGATAACCTGATGTTCACGCTCCAATAAAAAAGTAGCTGTTATCAACAATTAACCTAACCGAAAGTTAGGGTCAAACCAATAGGGAATACAGGGATTGACTACAAGATTTCACTACTAACCAATTCAAGCATCAATAACTAAAATCTCTAAATGGAGGTGGGGGTTTTGTGATACAAAAACAAAAGTAAATTACGATAATAATACTACGCAGGAAAACACTCAATTTTAGAGACAACTTGGGAATTGTGTTCCCCATGATTTGTTGACTCGATTACCCCAGGTAAAATAAATACAATTGAAGAGTCGCATGCAGGATGGTAACTTAGGTTCTTCTAGCCCACTTATGAAGGTGAAGGTCAAATTTCACCATGGCACTTGGTCGGCAACCATGACATGCCAACTAACCATTACAAATTATCCCAGTCAACCTCCCATTGGTAAAGTTTGGTTGATTAGACGAGAAGACATCGATAGAATCCTGTCATCTACTTCCCTTTTCCTATTCATCAATACCTTAGTCGAGCTCGTGATAGTAAGCAGGATTTGGTGTTAGCCACCACCAAACAACAATCATAATGAAGAGAAATACATAGCAAAACCAAAACAATCACAGAAATACAATAAACCTAGGTCATCTCAAGGCAACTACCCATGGTTCCCACAACCCTAAGATGTAGGTGCTTACCTACTCATGGCTAAGGCAAAACCAATAAAAATGCACATAAAAGACATAAATAAGAGTTTTACCAACAACAATGAAGAATCTAGGCACCACAAGTCGCAAACCCAAAAGCTTAATTGATCAACAATGACTACAAACCAAGATTTGCAATCCCCAAAATGGGTTTCCAAGAGAAAACAACAAACTAATCTAAAAACATAAAAAAGTATCAAAAGATGATTGTCAAATGTCTCCTGGTTCGAACTCTCTTCTAAAACCCTAACTTAAACTATATATAGTATTTACAAAATAACCCTAGAATTTACACAAAAAAGATAGCTAGCAGCTGATAAATCTCACAAGTATGACTCGTAGGATGACCTACAAGTCGTAGTCGGGGTCTCATACCAGATTCTTGCCATCTTACACTAAACTAGTACAACCCATAGGTACGAGACAATGCTTGAGCGATGACTCGTATGTTCCTCTAATAGTCTTGGCCTTCAATTTTTGCTCCAACACCTTGGGTCTCTGATTCTTGCTACGAGTCCCCTTATACGAGTCGTGGTGAGACATACGACTTCATAGAATAGCCTCGTAGGGCTGACCTCCACTAAGCAGATTTCTGAACTTTTGGTGTCTGATTCTTGCTACGACACAACTTATGACTCGTAGCTTGGGCTACAACTCATAGGTGTGCTCGTATGTCCTAAGCTTCAGCAAAATCTGCAACTTTTCTTCAAAATCATGCCAACCTAACTTTTCTTTAAGATTAACACAAAAACACATAAAAACCATAAAAATTCGCATTAAGAATTCACAAAATCCCTTGTTTTAGGCATCAAATGTGTTGTATTTTGATAGAACATTAACTATCTCCCACAAAGGCCTTCAACTCTAGCAAAGTGGGGTCAAGATCTTATTTTTCTTTCACCTTCTCAATTAAGGAAGACTTAGAACCATCAATAACCACTACACCACCATTATCAACTTCATCCAACCTAGCTAACCGGTGAACCTCTCTAGCGACCTCCTTGACACCCTCATCAACATGAGCTAGACTACCTATAGACAACCTACTTAGAGCATCGGCTATAACATTACCTTTGTAGGGATGATAATGCCTACTCATGTCATAATCCTTTAGGAGCTCTAACTTCCTTCTTTGTCTCAAGTTAAGATCATATTGGGTGAATACAGATTAGAGTTTCTTACGATTAGTAAACACATCAACATGAACCCCATACAAATAGTGACGCTAAATTTTGAAAGCAAACACCACGGCCGCCAATTCAACATCATTGGTGGGATAGTTCTTTTCATGCACCTTAAGTTTTCTAAAGGCATATGTTATCACCTTACCATTTTCCATTAAAACACACCCCAAACCCATTCTTGAGGCATCACAATATAGAACAAACCCTTCCAACCTTTCCATTAGAGACAAAGTTTGAAAACTCTCCTCAGATTCATCTGTCCACATAAATTTTGCCTTCTTTTGTGTCAATTGAGTCATAGGAGAAGCAATAGAAGCAAATCCATTCACAAACCTCCTATAATAACCCTCAAAACTAAAGAAGCTTCTAATGTTTGATGGAATGAAAGGTCTAAGCCAATTTCTAATCACCTCCGTCATCTTAGTATCAACCTTAATGGCATCATCTGATACCACATATCCCAAAAATGCAACCTCTTTCAACCAAAACTCACATTTTTCATATTTAGTATGCAACCTCTCCTCCCTCAAGATTTACAACACCACCCTCACTATGGGAATAAATCAAGATATCATCAACAAAAATCACCACAAACAAGTCAAGGTAAGGTTTAATGACCCTATTCATGAGATCCATAAATATAGTCGGTGCATTGGTCAACCCAAAAGACATAACCAGAAATTCAAAATGCCCTTGAAGTTGATCAAAAAGGTCATCAATCCTTAGTAGAGGATGCTTGTTCTTTAAGTGACCCTATTAAGTTGTCAGTAATCAATGCACATTCTAAAATAACCATCCTTATTTTTCACAAATAACACTGGTGTACCCCAAGGTGATTTACTAGGTCTTATGAAACCCTTTTCCAACAAATCCCTCAATTGCTCCTTCAACTCCTTCAACTCTGCCAGGGCCATATGGTAAGCGGGAATAGAAATATGTTGAGTATACGAAAGTACATCTATACCAAAATCTATTTCCCTTTCGAGAGGAACACAAAGAAGCTCATCGAGAAAGACATCAAGAAACTCATTAACCACCGAAACCGACTCAATAGGAAGGAATTGAGACTCATCATCCCTTAACCCTTACAAGATGATAGAGACAACCCTTAGAAATCAACTTTTGGTCTTTAAGGCAAGAAATAAATCTACACTTGACCACCGCATCATGACTTTCCCACTCAAGGACTGGATCATTAGGGAATTGGAATTTAACCCTATGGTTCTATAATCAATAGAAGCATAATATGCATGCAACCAATCTGTCCCATGTATGACATCAAAATCCACCATATCTAATTCAACAAAATCACAAGGCGAGACTTTATGTAAGATAAACACGGGGCAATTTCTATAGACTCTTTTAGCAATAACGGACTCACCAACGAGGGTAGATACTTCATAAGGTTCACACAATAATTCGGGACTAACATGTAGCTTTTTGGCAACAACAGGAGTAATAAAAGAAAGAGTGGCACCCGAGGCCATCAATGCATGCACATCAAAATCAAAAACCTTTAACATACCTGTGAAGTACTACTCCAAATTTAGTGACCCCAGAAGGGTATGGTTAAGAATGCCTACGATCATCATCATAATCTGTAGTAACCCATAGATAATGTCTCGACTCATGATCCTTAGTGCCACACACAAAACATGCACTCCACCAGCCAAACAATCTCCTAGATAGAAACTTTCACACTCGTAACCTAGAGGAGAAGCTTTAGCACCAACACCCTTGCCTTTCCTGTGAGCTTATGGGCAATCAAACCTTATGTCCTATCTTGCCACACTGATAGCATGCACCCGTGTTCCTCCAATATGTTGTCATTGTGATTTCTCGCATATTTTGGGCTCTTAGGGCGATTCCTCCCACCACTGCCACCTTTACCTTGAACCCTTCTCCTTCCTTCCATTGAAGCCATCGGGCATTCATTCAACATCACCACATTAAAAATAACTTGCAATTTCTGCCAAACACTTTCCTTGATGTTTCTTGCCACACCCTTGATAAATGGCAAAAAGGATCCTTTCCTTTGCGTAATTGGGAACCAGTAGTCTAGAAGAAGATGAAGCACCCTCAACTCGAGCTCTCTTGGGCTTTTTCTACCCCTTCTTATCATTTGATTTCTCGAGGGTGCCCACCTATTGCAAACCTCTGCATTAGATTTGTCACCATCCTGAATAGGTTGAAACATATTATGAAATGTAATAGTTAGGAATTAGTAACTAGTCCTAGAGAACCTAGCTCTTTAGCACGACATAGACCATGAAGAAGTGAAATATTTTCTAAAATACCTCATAACCTCCTATCATAGTTGTGGCGTGCTTCACAACCATGAATAAAACTCTAATCGATGTGGTGTGTTGGATTTCGAGGACCACTAACAACCTAGTTCTTCGATATCAAGTTTTTCATGACCCAAGCCAGGGCTTAGATGTGACACGGTGAATGGGAACCTGAAGGGACCCCAACAAGCCTCTTAGCATATCCATCACACATCCATGGTCACTGAGGCAAAGTAAGCAACAACAAAAGATATATAAAATGGGAAGTCGGACTATGGGAAATCTTAAATATAAACAAAGAATAAGAGTCAGGCTCATAGCATAAATACATAATAATAAAAATTATACACCTCTAACTTAGAATGAAGTAGGGGCCAAGACACTTTCCATGCTCACCCTCATAATGTCAAACATTCAACATAAAGAAGTTTTAGATGACAAAAGAAGTAGATAGTGTCCTCGAACTTGAGGACTTACCAAGCTTATCTTAGAATAATCTCACTAGCCATGTGGTGGATGATCAAGAGGAGCTCTGGTCCTAACATGGTGACATCATGTAGGCATAAAGTATGTGTTAGTACTTTGAATATACTAAGTATGTAGGATGCAATGCGACAAGACATAAGCCAATATAATAAAAAAGCATAACAATAGGCAATCAATAATTGTAATCTCAATATGGCATGCTTGGTCAATGCTTGAAGTAAAAGACGCTCTTAAATCATTCAACTAGTAAAGATCATACTACGTATGTGGTAGAGACCTCAATCGACAAAGAATAAGACCAACCATGCTATAAATAGGACTCCGATAATTACCCCTCATCAATTAAGAGGTGATCTACTTGCCAAGGCAAACCATATTTCACCTTACAGGAACAAGACCTATTTTATATGAAGTAACCCTCCTTACGGGAACATGATCCATTTTGGAAAGGATTTCATGATAAAGTGTACTACATGGATCCACAAGTATATCAAGGGTAAAGTATAAACCTTTGTCGGTATATAGTTTAGGGAAAGGAGTATGGACCCTTGAAGATAGTCCACGCCGACATCCAATCCATCTGTGCTAAGTCTAATCCCACAGATTACTGAAATAAACATAACTTTAATAACTTGTAATAAACGTGGAAATCTAACATAAATAGCTCTTAAACATCTTTGACCTCTAATGGTGAGCCTAACTTTGAAACATAAGAGTTGATCGTCATAAAAAATTAACCCTTGCATTAATATGAATGGCTCACATGAGGTAAAATCTTAACAATAGCGCTTAACTTCATACTTGCATAATCATGTATAATTTTATGGATTCATAACATTTTTGATAGCCCATATTAATAATAAAGTCACTTGACTTGTAAAACATGTAAGTAGCTTGATAATTCTTGGCTTGACATTTTATCAACATTTGGTGGGCACACATGAGTACATGTTTAAATCATGCAAAATGCAAGAGAATAGATCATGAAATAGTGAAATCAATGCATCATGGTAAAATCCCATCAAGGGTAACTTGTAAATCATATCAAAAATTCACAATAGTTCATAAATTTCATAGGTTTAATCATGTATAGTCTCAATAGACATAGAGGGTCTTGAGTGATATAGAGTTACAAATTTGCTAAGTATAGGTGTTTTCATACATAAGGGATATGAGGCTATGACCCCAATGCCCTTGGCCAACATAGAAAAATAAAGGAAAGACTTGTACTAGTCCACGTCTGGTCTGTAATGTGGACCCAATGCAGAGGACCAAATAAAACTTATCCCCACCCCAGATGCATCGAGGCCTGGGCACGGACAGACATTGTTTTTCAAAAATTAGTGAAAATTATTTTTCTCTACGCATCCTCTAAAATTGAGGTTATACCCATTTCTCACACAATTTTTCCCCATGATCAAGAATATGAATCCAGATTTTTGACATCATGCACGAATTTTGAGATATAAAAAAATTATGACTATGGGCATTTTCAAAGCACATTTTTGGGGCTTTTCAACATCTCCCCCTTGGGAACATTTTTCCTCAAATTTCAAAGAAACATGCATAAGAGAAGTAATTATGAAGATTTCAACCCGACATGAATTCAACAAATGCATTTAATCATCATTTCAAAATTTTCTACATTTATGTCAAAAATCACCTTAAACTTATCAATGTAAATAAGAATGCATGCAAAATGACACAAGGCCTAAAACTTAGGACTTGAAATCAGAGATAGGACTTAATTATTGCCTTCAGCTTGAGTATAATGGAAGAGATATGGATATCACTTTGTCATGTCCGCCTTGGTTCCTATGTGCCACTTTCAACTTGTTGATTCCTCCAAAGGACCTTGACGAAAGCTACATCCTTGTTTCTCAACCTCTTTACTTATCTATCCGAGATCTCCACTGGGACCTCCTCATAGGTCAAATTACCTTCCACAACACCCACCACATCTAAAGGTACTGTAGAACTTAGGTCACCAACACATCTCCTCAACATAGACACATGGAAGACCAGATGTATCATATTCATTTCCATCGGCAAATCCAACTCATATGAAACCTTGCAAACTCTTCTCAAAATTCTACAAGGCCCTACAAACCTTGAGCTCAAGTTACCTTTCATACCAAATTGGTCCACACCCTTCATGGGTGAGACTTTCAAGTAAACCCAATCATCCACCTTAAACTCAAGATCTTTTCTGCTAACATTGAAATAGGGCTTTTGTCTACTTTGGGCTATTTTTGACCTCTCCCTTGTCATCGTCACCTTCTCCATGGCTTCCATGACCACATTTGGACATAGCAAAACCATTTCCCCCACTCCAAACCACCCAATTGGGGAGCTACAATGCCTACCATAAAGAGCTTCAAAAGAAATCATACCAATGCTTGAGTGGTAGCTATTGTAGTAAGCAAACTCAATGAGTGGAAGATGTTCATCCCAACCACCCTTAAACTCCAAAACCAAGTTCTAAGCATATTGTCAAGGGCTTAGATAGTCCTCTCGGCTTGGCCATCCATTTGAGGATGAGAAGCTATGCTAAGCTTAATCTTTGTACCAAGTTCTAATCATATTATCAAGGGCTTAGATAGTCCTCTCAGCTTGGCCATCCATTTGAGGATGAAAAGCTATGCTAAGCTTAATCTTTGTACCAAGACCCCTTTGGAAAGACTTTAAAAAATATGAAGTGAATTGAGCACCACGATCCAAAATGATAGACAAGGGAACCGCATGCAATCTAACCAACTCATGAATACAAAATTTAGCATAATTGTTTGCACCATAAGTGGCCTTAGCCGATAGGAAGTGAGCCAAATTTGTCATTCTATCAATTATAACCCAAATAAGGTCAAAGTGCCTCCTAGTCTTGGGAAACTCAACCAAAAAATCCATGTTGATCTCTTCCCATTTCTAAGTAGGAATCTCTATATCTTGGGCTATGCCACCCGGCCTTTGGTGTTCGGCTTTCACTTGGTGGCAATTGTGACATCCAGATATGAACTTAGCAATGTCTCTCTTCTTACCACCCCACCAATACACTTCCTTCAAATCTCTATACATCTTTGTAGATTCGAGGTGAATAGAATAGGATGAATTATGGGCCTCCTTCAGGATCAATTCTCTCAAAACACCCATATTTGGCATACATAATCTACTGTGGTACCTAAGGTCACCATATCCCTCTTGAGAAAAAACCTTCACTTTACCATCTCTCACCAAGCCTTCAACTGTAGCAAGGCGGGGTCAAGATCTTATTTTTCTTTAACCTCCTTAATTAAAGAAGACCTAGAACCATCAATAACCAACCACCATTATCGACTTCATCCAACCTGATCCCTAACCTAGCCAACCGATGAACCTTTCTAGCTACCTCTTTGCCACCCACATCAACATGAGCTAGACTACCTGTAGACAACCTACTTAGAGCATTGACCACAACATTAGCTTTGACGGGGTGATAATGGAAACTCATGTCATAATCCTTAAGGAGCTCTAACCACCTTCTTTGTCTCAAGTTAAGATCTTTTGGGTGAACACATATTGGAGACTCTTATGATCAGTAAACACATTAGCATGAACACCATACAAGTAGTGATGCCAAAGTTTCAAAGCAAACAACATTACCGCTAATTCAAGATCATGGGTGGGATAGTTTTTCTAATGCACCTTAAGTTGTCTAGAGGCATATGCTATCACCTTACCATTTTGCATTAAAACACATCCCAAATCCATTCTTGAGGCATCACAATATAGAACAAACCCTTTGAAACCTTCCGTTAGAGAAAAGATAGAATCGAAGACAAGTTTATCCTTCAAGGTTTTAAAACTCTCCTCACATTCATCGATCCACTCAAATTTTTCCTTCTTTTGTGTCAACATAGTCATAGGAGAAGCAATAGAAGAGAAACCATTCACAAACCTCTGGTAACAACCCTCCAAACCCAAGAAAATTCTAATGTCCGATAGAGTCAAAGGTCTAGTCCAATTTCTAATAACCTCCATCTTCTTAGGATCCACCTTAATGCCATCACCCGACACCACATGTCCCAAAAATGCAACCTCTTTTAACCAAAACTGACATTTTTCATATTTAGCATATAACCTCTCCTCCCTCAAGATTTGCAATACCACCCTCAAGAAAATGACAAATTCCTCCTCACTATAGGAATAAATCAAGATATTATCAATAACAACCACCATAAACAAGTCAAGGTTGGGTTTCAAGAACCTATTCATGAGATCCATTAAAATAGCTGGTGCATTGGTCAACCCAAAAGACATAACAATAGATTCAAAATACCCATATCTAGTCCGAAAAGGAATCTTGGAATATCAGACTCCCTCACTTTTAGTTGGTGGTAATCAGAACGAAGATCAATCTTAGAAATGTGACTAGCCCCTTGAAGTTGATAAAAAAGCTCATCAATCCTTGGTAGAGGATATTTGTTCTTAACGGTGACCCTATTTTGCAGGTAAATAATTCACATTCTAAGATAACTATCCTTCTTCTTCACAAATAATACTGGTGCACACCAAAGTGATTTACAAGGTCTTATAAAACCCTTTTCCAACAAATCCTTCAATTGCTCCTTCAACTCCTTCAACTCCACCAGGGACATATAGTAAGGGGGAATATAAATGGGTTGAGTATCGAGAAGGAGGTCTATACCAAAATCTATTTCCCTTTCAAGAGGAACATCGAGAAACACATCAATAAAGACATCAACAAACTCATTAACCATCAAAACTGACTCAATTGAAAGGACTATAGACTCAACATCCCTAACCCTCACGAGATGATAGAGACAACCCTTAGAAATTGATTTTTATGCTTTAAGGCAAGAAATGAATCTACCCTTGACAACCATATCACTACTTTCCCACTTTAGGATGGGCTCATTAGGGAATCGGAATTTAACCCTACGAGGTTCTACAATAAATAGAAGCATAATATGCAAGCAACCAATCCATCCCATATATGACATCAAAATCCATCATATCTAATTTAACAAAATCACAAGGCAAGACATTATGCACGATGAACACGGGACAATTTCTATAGATTCTTTTAGAAATGCTGGACTCACAAATGGGGGTAGACACTTCCTAAGGTTCACACAACAATCAGGGACTAACATGTAGCTTTTCGGCAATAAAAGGAGTAATAAAAGAAAGAGTGACACCTGGGCCTATCAATACATACACATCAAAATCAAAAACCTTTAACATACCTGTGAAGCACTACTCCTAATTTAGTGACCCCAAGAAGGGTATGGTTGAAAATACCGACGATCATCATCATAATCCGTAGTAATCTATGGACAATGTCTCAACTCATGATCCTTTGCACCACACTCGAAACATGTACTTGAACCGGCCAACCAACCTCCTAGATATTACCATTCACACTCGTAGCCCGGAGGAGAAACTTGAACTCCAACACCCTTGCCTTTCCTATGAGCATGGGCAATAACTAATCTTGTGGGCTATCTTGTCACACTGATATCATGCAGCCGTGTTCCTCCAATATGTGCTATTATGATTTCTCCCATATTTTAGGCACCTAGGGTGAGTCTTCCCACCACTGCAACCTTCACATGGATCACTTCTCCTTCCTTCTTTGAGGCCACCAGGCAATCCCTTATCTTATTCCAAACACCACCACACTTGAAACAACTTGCTAATCCTGCCAAACACTTTCCTTGAAGTTTCTTGCCATACCCTTGATAAATGGCAAAAGGGATCATTTCCATTGGGTACTTGGGCATGGTAGTCTAGAAGAAGATAAAATACCCTAAACTCGGGCTCTCTTGGGCCTTTTCTCCCCTCTTTTATCATTTGAGCTCTCAAGGGTTCCCATCCATTAGTTGAGTTGAGCGGTCGTAGATTTGACCAAAATCTATAGAGCATTGCGAATCTCTACATCAGATATGTCATTGTTCTGAACAGCTTGAGACATATTCTGAAACATAATGGTTATGAATTAGTAATAATCCCTAGAGAAATTAGCTCTACCGTATAACATAAACCATGAAAAAATAAAATATTTCCTAAAATACCTCATAGCCTCCCGTTCATAGTTGTGGCACGCTTGACAACCATGAATAACACTCTAATTGATGCGGTGTATTAGATTTCGAGGACCACTAACAACCTAGTGCTCTGATACCAAGTTTTTCTTGACCCAAGCCTAGGTCCTAGATGTGATATGGTGAATAGGGACCTAAAAGGGCCTAAATAAGCGTCTCAGCATATCAATCACACATTCTTGGTTGCAAAATCAAAGTAAGCAATAACAAAAGATATATAAAATAGGAAGTGGGACTATCGAATGTCTTGAATATAAACAAAGCATAAGAGTCAAGCTCATAGCATAAATACATAATAATATCCAATGTACACCTCTAACATAGAATGGAATGGGGGCCAAGACACTTTCCAAGCTTACCCTCATAATGTCAAATGTTCAATATAAAGAAGTGTTAGAAGTGACAAGAGAAGTAGATAGTTTCCCCAAACTTAAGGACTCACCAAGCTTATCTTCAAATAATCTCACTAGCCATGTAGAGGATTATCAAGAGGAGTTCAGGTCCCTACATGGTAATATCATGTAGGCATAAAGTATGTGTTAGTACATTCAAATGTATTAAGTATGTAGAATGTAATGCAACAAGACTTAAGATAATATAATCAAAATGCATAACAATAGACTATTGATAAGTGTAATCTCAATATGGCATGCATGGTTAATACTTGAAGTAAAACATGCTTGTAAATCATTCAACTTATATAGATTATAATACATATGTGGGAGAGATCTCAACCAACAAAGATATAAGGCCAAATGATTTACACCTTATCAGTAAAGTAGTTGTCTACTTGCCAAGGTAAATCATACTTCATCTTATGATAACATCACCAATTACATATGAAGTAACCCTTCTAATGGGCTCATGACCTATTTCAGAAAGGATATCATGATAAAGTGTACTAAATGGATCCTTGAAGATAGTCCAAGCTGACATACAATCCTATGTTGGCACATAGTTTAGGGAAAGTAGTATGGACCCTTAAAGATAGTCCACACCGACATCCAATCCGTCAGTGCTAAGTCTAATCCCACGGAATACTTGAAATAATCATAACTTTAATAACTTGTAATAATAACAGAAATATGACAGTAGTAGCTTTTAAACATCTTTGACCTCTAATGGTGAGCCTAACTTTGAAACATAAGAATAGATCATCATCAAACATTAACCTTACATTAACATGAAAGGCTCACAAGAGGAAAAATCTTAAAAATAGGGCTTAACTTCGTACTTGCATAACCATGGATAACTTCATGAATAAATAATATATTTGATAGCCCATATTCATTATGAAGTCACTTGACTTATAAAATATATAAATAGCTTGAGAATTCTTGAGTTGACATTTTATCAAACATTTGCTGGGTACATATGAGTACATGTTTAAATCATGCAAAATGCAAGAGTATAGATCATGAAATAGTGAAATCAATGCATATTAAACTCATGTAAATCATCCCACCAACATCATGATAAAACCCCATCATCGGTAACTTGTAATTCATATAAAAAAGACAATATTTCATAGATTTCATGATTTAAATTTGACTAATAAGAAGTTTAGACCATCCAACATACAATGTTACTACTGACTAAATAACTAAGAAAAAATAATGCTTATGGGAAGCTCTTAAACTTGCAATGCTAACTTTAAAAATGATGCAGAAGAAGTAATCCAATTACTATCGCAAGCTGGAATTCATTAAAGATAAAGAATATATCTATCAGGTCTAGATTGAGAAGAATGTTGATCATTTGAGAAGGAATTTAGTTGCACAAGAGACACAAGAAGTTAAACAGGTAGCTCTAAGGCCAAATGCTGAAGAAGACAAGTCAGTGCAGATACAGAGGAAGAGGATACAAAGAAACGTTATAGGAAATCACAGAGCAATTCTAACTAAATAATAAACATAGAAAAGAAATAATAACTTTCTTTAGGACTAAATAAACTATGAACTTCTATAATAATATTAAGTTTGACTAAATATAGTAATTTATGATTCTTTGGTTCATATATTAACTCGCGCTTTATTTCTAAAGGCAGTTCTTAAAACCGAAGGAGTAACTGATTGAGACCCATTGCGGGTAGCACCAGTAATAGTTTCTTTAAAGAGGTACGAAAGACATTTCTGGTAGATGTTGGGACAACAATAATGTCCAATGTTCCTAGATTTTATCCAGCTATCATGTCTATCTCCATTTCAACCATATTTTGATAACCCTCCATGTTAGACATCTCCCCCTCCTATCATGCTTATCTCTTTATCAATCAATTTGTGGTTGAGTTGCTGGGCCCTTCAGCATAGGATGTACTGGCCATTCCATCCTGCAAGAACACCACAAGATGTGATGTAGAACTAGGATTATCAGACAATCTTCTTAAAAGAACAAATCTTAAAGTGTAGGTCAGCCTTCTAAAATTTTAATGAATGCTAAAGTATGCATCAAGAGAACTCAAACTTATATATCTCTCTTTTAGAAAACTATTAAAAGATTGGGAAGTCACTAATCACTAGAGCTATTGAGATAGCAAAGAATATGTAGAGCTTCAATGGTATAATCCCGAATGAAGATTCCATTATATGGAAAAGGGTTTGCACAAATGTGATCAATATATTTCCTTTTGAACTCCCCCAAATAGCAAGTACAAATTCAATGCAGGAAAATCTGGAATGTAAAGCTCCATTGAAAGTGATGCATTTTTCTTTGTTGGTGAATAGAACAACATGTCTGACTCTTGAAAGTCTATACGAGGCATACAAACTATGATAAAACAATTTTCTAGCCCCCGATTGCACAAAAGGAATAGATAATTGATCTAGTCGTTCTCATAAGAATCAAAGAATGTACAATCAGTACTTCTACGGGTTTGCTTGATGACTTAACGCATTAAAACTTTTATACTCAATGAAACCAAACAAGTATTTCCAAATTAAAAAGACAAAACATTCTAGATAGACAGGAAGATTGATCTTCTATGGATATACATATACATAAAAACTAATTGAAAGGGAATAAAAAAATGAGAAAAGTATATAAAGATTGTTAATGTACTTGGAGAATCAATGTGTAGGTCTGTGGATGCAAGTATAGGAAGCTCAACATCATATATAATTGTTCTCATCGCCCAATATTTGGTATGCACGAACTCCACAAGATCAATATATTTATCAGACCTACATATAATGGGAAAGGCAAATCAATTTATAATAAAATCATTCCTGGTCAAGGGCACACTTCTACTTGCAACCCTTATCCATTTTTCGATATATATATATATATATATATATATATATATATATATATATATATA
>DF357586.1:86033-124622 GCA_000787875.1 Solanum virginianum
TATCATATCTCATACTTTGGACCTTCAACTTCTATAGAAGCTGACCTTTCACTCCCACTTGCAAATAAATACAATCTTATGTCTTCTTTACCCAGACAATGATTGTTGAATAGATTTGCCCAAATATCCCTATGCGGAACTAGTTCAAATTTAAAAGTATTAGGCAATAGCTGGGAGAACTCATACAGACTACTCCAAACTTTGGAAGGATGATAGATCATGAAATAGTGAAATCAATGCATATTAAACTCATGTAAATCATCCCACCAACATCATGATAAAACCCCATCATCGGTAACTTTTAATTATTGAATATCCCTGGAGCAAGTTCTGGAGCACCTAAGATGTAAACACTTCCCCTAAAATGCAAAGAAAAAGAGAAAGATCAATAATTATACAGAAACAAACGTATGTTAGTAATTAACCTATGTTAGTAATTAATAAGCATTCATGAAGGGTACTTACTTCCAAGAAGCAACTAGAGCCATCTGGCCTTAGAAAATAGGCTCATCAGTTGGAAGGATGTATAGATCGGGAAATTACTATGTTTCTTTAGTTGCACATTACTTTGACAAATCTTTCCAAAAGCCTTTAACTTGGATCCCTCAAAATGCTCATTTTCTAGTACATTTGATGAAAACAGTACCCCTTGGCAAATATCACATTCTTCACACCACCAATCCACTGGTTCATCTTTATAATATCTCGACATATAATATCTAAAAGGAAGAGAAAAATGTAATTATTAGAAAATAGGAAGAGGGCTAAGTATGCGTAAAAAATACAAATAATATTTAAGAGAATTATATCCCACAATATGCTAATAAAAGAATCAATATATCCTTTAGGTGGAACCAAATATATCCAACACCATTATGATCTGTTCATGAAGAATATCAGAAAGATTAGGCAACTCGAAGAGGTCCTTACTCTATGTAAGAGGTCACTTCAATTTAGGGTTTTAGTTCTATTCCACTTTTCATCCCTATTTAAGATTCTAAGAAAAAAGAAGCAAAGATGATAATCTAACTAGCCATTTCCTTCAAAAGGCGCAACCCTTTCTGTAAAAAGATCAATTTCTTCCTTATAAATGGCAAGTCAACCAAAAAAGAAGGGGTTAGGGATTGGGACAATATTTGAGGTTTACAAAGAATGTATAGATGTCACAACTCAAGCCTAGGGTCTAGACGTGACACTATGCGAGGGAAACCCGAAGAGATCCCAAGCAAGCCTCATAAAGCATCATTACACATCCTTAGTCGCGAAAGCAATAAATCAAGCGTCAAAGATAGAAGGGTGGGGAAACTGGGGCTAAGGAAAAAGCTTGCACAATATTATCATAGTCAAGAGACAAGATTCAAGCGCATACCACAGATACATAATATGTCTAACAAACACCTCTAATACATAGATAAGAACGGGGGCCAAGACAAAGTAACCGAGCTCAACCTCATAGTCAACTAGACAATAAAGAAGAATGTATCAATACATAATAGAAGAAACATAGACTAGGTCCCCAAAGTGGAGGATGAACCATCTAGCTTGAATAGCACCGAACTAGCTATGTGGAGGAGGAGGATCAACTTGGACTCCGGTCCCTACATGGTGACATCATGTAGGCATAGAGCATACGTTAGTATATTTGAATGTACTAAGAATGTAGGATACAATACAAACAAGGAATAAACATCATAATCAAAATGCATAGTAATAGACAATAGGCAATAGGTATACTATAACAATATGACATATGTGATCAATGCATAAGTGAAACATGTTTGAGTAACTTATGCTCATATAGGATATAATATATGTAGAAGAGACCAAGCTAGATTTATAAATGAACAACCCTTTGGTAGGTTAGTGATAATGCCGCCCCATCACTTAGGTGGATGAGTGCTACCCCTCATCTAGGTTAGTGATAATGCCACCCTATCACCATGATGGAGAAGTACAAACTCTTACGTGGTTGACGAACACAAACCTCCATCTAGGTTAGTGATGATGCCGCCCCATCACCAAGTGGAGAAGTACAAACCCCTTCCTAGGTTGATGAGTACAAACCCCCATCTACGTTATTCGGGTTCTTAGTCCCCCTGAATTGGGCATGGTCTAATGTAACACCTTATATAGAATTTATCATGTACATAAACTCATTTCATCATCATATACTCATTCATATCATATCTCATACTTTGGACCTTCAACTTCTCAAGAAACCACATCTAGATATTTTATCAAACACTTAGAGGGTGTGTAATGCTAGTATAGAACCATGAAATATAGAGATGAAATCATGCAAGAAAATCCTTTCATTAACCATCAATCAACACCTTACAATACCCTCAAGCAATATACATCAAAATCCCTCATCAAATCCAACATTAGATACATGATTTAGAGCTTAAACATGCTTAAATAACCATACTTTCATGAACGCAATTCACTGTGTAGTAAAATTCTTAATATAAAAAACTCACATGTAAAATAAACTTTAAATCATGCAATTTAAGCAGAAAAAGAGGATTGGGCTCCACGGGTGAAAGGATCCAATGGTTGAAACCCACATACTTTAGCTTAGAGATGAACTTGATGAAGATTGGAGATGGCGACTTGAAGCTTAAAGAAGAACCTTGAAGGAGAACCTTAGCTTGGGATAAGGGTTTGGGATTTGAGTTTGGGGAGTGAAAATATGACAAAGTATTTGAGTGAGTATTGGGAAATGTTTAGGATGGTATGAGGGTAAATTTTTGCTTAGTGTAGGTAAAAACACATTTGGGAACACTTAGGCCAATACTTGGAAGTCTTAGACCGAACTAAAAAAATAGTCTCCAAAATGTACTGGGGCGGGTCGCGGAGGCAATGCGAAAGCCTTACTGGAATTTGCATTCTAGGAATTTCTTAATTGCTAATCTTTCACTCTTAAATCGGGGTTAGACCCTTTTTAACCTAATTTGAACCCCCTGAACAAGAATATGAAGTTGGATTTTTGAAATAGCAAACGAATTTTGAGATTTATGGAATTTAAAATTTTAGGCATTCAGAGGCACATTTTCGGTAACCTATTTGGGGTCGTTTCAATATCTCCCCCTTGGGAACATTCATCCCCAAATGTAAAAAGGTCATACAACACAAGAATGATCATAAACAAACCAGGCCAAAGTAAAATGCAACATTACATTTAAAACATCATTTTTAAAATCTCAACATAAGTGTAAAATCATCATACTTCCCAACTTAAACATGAATGCAAATAAAAGACATAGGGGCTGAAACATAAGACTTGAAATCACATAAGAGACTTAGAAATATTACCTTAGTATTGAGTGGAGTGGAAAAGATAAGGATACTGCTTTTGCATGTCCGCTTTGGCCTCCCAAGTAGCAATTTCAATTTGTTGGTTCTTCTAAAGGACCTTAACAGATGCCACCTCCTTGTTCCTCAATCGCTTCACTTGCCTATCTAGGATCTGAACCAAGATGTCCTCATAAGTCAAGTTATCCTTAACAACACCTACATCATTAAGAGACACAATAGCATTAGGGTCACCAACACATTTTCTCAACATAGAGACATTAAACACTAGGTGAACCAAGTTCATTTCAATAGGCAACTTCAACTCATAATCTACCTTGCCAACCCTCTTAAAGACCTCATAAGGACCAACATACCTTGGACTCAACTTCCCCTTTTTACCAAAACAGACCACAACTTTCATTGGAGAAACCTTCAAATAAACCTAATCACCCACTTTGAATTTAAGGTCTCTTCTTCTCGCTTTGGCATAAGGCTTTTGACGACTTTGGGTTGTTCTTAACCTTTCTCAAATCATCCTAACCTTCTCAAGAGCATCCATAACCAGATCCAGTCCCACTAAAGCCACCTCTCCAACCTCAAACTAACTGACCGATGATATACATCACCTCCTCCCCATCACTTAGGTGGATGAGTGCTACCCCTCATCTAGGTTAGTGATAATGCCACCCTATCACCATGATGGAGAAGTACAAACTCTTATAAAGAGCTTCAAAAGAAGTCATACCGATGCTATTATTGTAGACAAATTCAATCAAAGGAAGATGATCATCCCAACTACCCCTCAAATCCAATACATATGCCCTAAGCATATCTTCAAGGCTTTGAATTTTCCTTTTGGCTTGGCCATTCATTTGAGGGTGGAAGGCTGTACTAAGGTGAACTTTTGTACCAAGACCCCTTTGAGAAGACCTCCAAAAGTGTGAAGTGAATGGTGAACCACAATTTGATATGATGGACAAAGGAACACCATGCAACCTTACTATCTATGGATGTACCACCGTGCATACTCTTCAGCCCCATATGCGGTCTTAACCTGTAGAAAGTGAGCCAATTTTGTCATCCTATCAACCACCACCCAAATGGAATCAAAATGTGTGCTAGTCTTGTGTAACCCAGCTACAAAATCCATATTAATCACCTCCCACTTCTAAGTTAGAATCTCTATGTCTTGGGTTAAGCCAAGCGGCCTTTGATGTTTGACTTTGACTTGTTGACAACTATGGCAACTAGAAATGAATTTGGCAATGTCCTACTTCATGCCTCCCCACCAATCTCTCAAGTCTCTATACATTTTTGTGGAAGTGGGGTGAATAGAGTAAGAAGAATTATGGGCATCATCAAGGATCTTCTATCTCAAACCATCAACACAAAGTACACACAACCTACCTTGGTACCTTAGGGCACCATCTCCCCTTTGGGAGGAAACCTCTACTTTGCCCTCTTTCACCAAGGCCTTTAATTCAAGCACTGAGGAGTCAAGATCTTGTTTTACTATCACCTCATCAACTAACGAAGACTTAGACTTATCAACAACCACCCATTGTTACCAACCTCTTCCAACCTAACCCCCAATCTAGCTAATCTATGCATCTCCCTAGACATTTCCCTACCACCACCATCAATATGAGCTAGGCTACCCATGGACACCTAACTCAAAGCATCTGCCACCACATTTGCCTTACCCAGATGATAATGCACACTCATGTCATAATCTTTAAGAAGTTCTAGCCAGCTTCTTTGCCTAGAGTTGAGATCTTTTTGAGTGAAGACATATTGGAGGCTGTAATGATCGATGAAGACATCAACATGTACCCCATACAAATAATGATGCCAAATCTTTAATGCAAACACCACGACGGCTAACTCTAGATCTTGGGTAGGGTAATTCCTTTCATGCACTTTGAGTTTTCTAGAAGCATAAGCTATGACCTTACTATTTTGCATAAGCACACAACCCAAACAAACTCTAGATGTATCACAATACACAACAAAACCCTCAAGCCCATCTAGTAGTGACAATATAGGAGTGGACACAATCCTATCCTTAAAATCTCCCCCTTGGGAACATTCATCCCCAAATGTAAAAAGGTCATACAACACAAGAATGATCATAAACAAACCAGGCCAAAGTAAAATGCAACATTACTTCTCTCACACTCATTGGTCCACAAAAACTTAACCTTTTTTTGTGTCAATTTGGTCATAAGGGAAGCAATAGAGGAGAAACCATTCACAAATCTTCTATAGTAACATGCAAGGCCCAAGAAGCTCCTAATATTCGACAGGGTCAATGGTATAGCATAATTTCTAATCACATTAGTTTTCTTAGGATCCACTTTTATACCATTCCCCAACACAACATAACCCAAGAATGCAACCTCCTTCAACCAAAATTCAGACTTATCATATTTTGCATACAATTTCTCCTCTCTCAATCTTTGCAACACCACCCTCAAATGACCCATATGCTCCTTCCTACTAAACCAAGGTAAGGTTTAAAGACCCTATTCATTAGGTCCATGAAGATGGTTAGTGCATTAGTCAACCCAAACGACATCATAACAAACTCATAATGCCTATATCTAGTCCAGAAAGCCATCTTGGGAATGTCACACTCCCTCACCCTTACTTGATAATACTCGTACCAAAGATCAATCTTAGAGAAAAAGCTAGCCCTTTGCAATTGGTCAAATAAGTCATCAAGTATTGGAAGAGGATATCTATTCTTGATGGTTACCCTATTGAGTTACTAGTAGTGAATGCACATTCTAAGCGACCCATCCTTCTTTTTCACAAACAACATAGAGGCACCTCAAGGTGATTGACTAGGTCTAATAAATCCCTTCTCCACCAAATCTTTCAATTGTTCCTTTAACTCCCTCAACTTTGCCGGGGCCATACGGTAAGGGGGGATTGAGATAGGTTGAGTGTCGAGAAGGAGATCTATACAAAAATCTATCTCTCTATTGGGAGGGACATAGGAAGGACATTTGGGAAGACATCAATAAACTCATTTATAATAGGGACTGACTCGATGGAAGGGACTTTGGACTCCACATCTTTAATCCTCACAAGATGGTAAAGACACCCCTTAGAGATCAACTATGGGCTTTAATGCATGAAATGAATCTACCCTTGACCACCACATCTTGACTTTCCCACTCAAGGATGGGTTCATTAGGAAATTAAAACTTGACCCTATAGGTCCAACAATCAATAGAAGCATAGTAGGCAAGCAACCAATCTATCCCAAGAATGACATGAAAGTGTACCTTGTCTAATTCAACAAGATAACAAGGTAACAACTTATGCAAAATGCAAATAGGGCAACTCCTATAAACTTTCCTAGCAACAGTAGAGGCACCAATAGGAGTAGACACTTCATATAACTCGTGTAACAACTCGAAGACATCATGGATCTTTTTAGAAACAAAAGAGGTAACAAAGGAAAGAGTGGCACCAGGATCAATCATAGCATACACATCAAAGACAAAGATTTTCAACATACCAGTAACAACATCGGGGACCTCACCAACCCTTTGCCTCCCATGTAGAGAATAAAATCTATTGTGCATTAGGGCAACACCTTGAGGACCACCGCTCCCTAATTGGACCGCATTAGCACCACGAACCTTGTCATGGTTTCTTAGACGATCTACCTTCTTATGCGCAAGCTCCCCACAACCAAAGTATGCATTACAATCTTTCAAACATGGGCCTTTATGACCCTTCCCATATGTAGCGCATACATCAATGGGAGCCACAATACCAATACCTTAAGGCCTAGGGAGGTCATTGGTAAACCTCCTATTAGTAGAATGGTGAGACCCTTGGCATTGATGGAACCGGCCACCCCTTTGGAACTTACCCCCAAGACGGGGCCCTCTTGGCCGCTTGCCCTCTTCTCTTGCTTAATCTCTCCTCTTCCATTTGCTTGCCATAGGTCATCAACTGAGACAAGTCCATGTCACTAATTAGCATGGCAGACTAGCATTCTTCACTCACCAAGTCGGAGACACCCATCACAAATTTATTCATCTAAGATCTAGGAGCGGCCACCAAATGAGCAGCATACTATGAAAGTTGATTAAACTTGAGGGCATACTCCCTCATACTTATAGCACCTTATTTCCATTTCATAAACTCCACAACCTTAGTTTCCCTAATCTTAAGAGGGAAAAACTGACTAGGGAAGGCGAATTTGAACTGCTCCTAAAGAACCACATTACCAACCCCCTTCTCACCCTTTTGTTGATCATACCATATTTGAGCTACCCCTTTGAGTTGGTACACTGCCAACTTCGCCTTTTCATTTGACCCAATACCCATGATATTAAAGATATTATAGATCTCGTCAATGAACTCTTGTGGGTCTTCATCCACCCTTGATCCATGAAAAACTGAAGGATTCATCCTCATGAAGTCTCTTACCCTAGCTCCCACGATAGTAGCATGAAAGACTTGGGCCCCTTGATTGATTTGGTTAGTCATAACTTGGGCAAGCATAGTGAGAGCATCTGGGAGCTCACCATTGTTAGGTTGCTCCTCGAGAGTTTGGGACCATCATCCTCGAGTGTTTGGTATGATCTAGCATAGCAAAGAACAATTATTAGGAGGAAAAACTCACTATAACCCTATAGCATGACATAGAATATGAAGAAGAGAAACATTTCCTAAAATGTCTCACAGCCTCCTATCCATAGTCATGACATGCTTCACAACCATGAATACGACTTTAATAGATGTGGTGTGTTGGACTCCAAGAATCTATCAACCTAGTGCTCTAATACAAAGATTGTAACAACCCAAGTCTATGGCCTAGACATGATACGACGCAAGAGGAACCCGAAGGGACCCAAAGCAAGCCTTATAAACCATCATTACACATCTTTGATCGCGAAAGCAATATATCAAGCATCAAAGATAGAAGAATGGGGAAACTGGGGCTAAGAAAAAAGTTTGGACAATATCATCATAGTCAAGAGACAAGAGTCAAGCGCATATCATAGATACATAACATGTCCAACAAATACCTCTAATACATAGATAAGAGCGGGGGCCAAGACAAAGTAACTGGGCTCAACCTCATAGTCAAATAAACAATAAAGAAAATTTTCTCAATACATAATAAAAGAAACATAGACTAGGTCCCTAAAATGGAGGATTCACCAACTAGCTTGAATAGCACCGAACTAGCCACGTGGAGGAGGTTGATCAACTTGCACTTTGGTCCCTACATGGTGACATCATGTAGGCATAGAGTATACATTAGTACGTTTGAATATACTAAGTATGTAGGATGCAATGCAAAAAAGGAGAGCATCGTAATCAAAATACATAGCAATAGGCATTCATACTATAATAATATGACATGTATGATCAATGCATAAGTAAAAAATGCTTGAGTAAGTCATGCTCATATAGGATATCATATGTGTAGAAGAGACCAAGCTAGATTTCTAAATATATAACCCTTTGGTATGTTAGTAACGTTGCCACCCCGTCACTTAGGTGGATGAGTACTAATCCTCATCTAAGTTGGTGATAATGCCACCCCATCACCATGGTGGAGAAGTACAAACCCTTTCCTAAGTTAATGAGTAAAAACCCCTATCTAGGTTAGTGATGATGCTGCCATATCATTGGGTGGAAAAGTAAAAACCCTTCCCTAGGTGGATGAGTATGAACTCCCATCTAGGTTATTCAAGTTCGTAGTCTCCCCGAGTTGGGCATGGTCTAATGCAACACTTTATATAGAATTTATCATGTACATAAGGTCATTTCATCATCATTTAGTCCTATATATCATATCTCATACTTTGGACCTTCAACTCCTCAAGAAACCACATCTGGATATTTTATCAAATACTTGGAGTATATGTAATGCTAGTTTTAAACCATGAATTATAGAGATGAAATCATGCAAGAAAATCCTTTGAAAAACCATAAATCAACACCATGCAACACCCTCAAGCAATATACATCAAAATCCCTCATCAAATCCAACATTAGATCCAAGATTTAGACCTCAAAACATGCTAAAACAACCATACCTTCATGAACTCAATTCTCTGTGCAGTAAATTTCTTAATGTACAAAACTCATATGTAAAAATAACTTTAAATGATGCAATGTAAGTAGAAAAAGAGGATTGGGAACCATGGATGAAAGGACCCAATGGTTGAAACCCACATACCTTAGCTTAGAGATAAATTTGATGAAGATTAGAGATGGAGACTTGAAGCTTGAAGAAGAACCTTAAAAGAGAACCTTAGCATGGGATGAGGGTTTGCGACTTGAGTTTAGGGAGCGAAAATATTACTAAGTCTTTGAGTCAGTATTGGAAAATTTTTAGGATGATATGAAGGTGAAATTTGGCTAAGTATAGGTAAAAACACATTAAAAACACTAGAAAGCTTGGACCAAGCTAAAAGAAGTCTCCAAAATGTACTGGGGCACATTGGGGTGGTGATGCGGAAACCTCACTAGAATTTGTGTTCTTGGAATTTCATAATTGCTAATCTTTCACTCTTAAATTGGAGTTAGAACCTTTTTCGCCTAATCTAAACCCGCTGAACAAGAATATGAAGTCGTATTTTCAAAATAGCAAATGGATTTTGAGATATATGGAATTTAAAATTTTGGACATTTTGAGGCATGTTTTTGGGGTCGTTCTAGTAGATATGGCACAAGGCGATGAAGCAAGTATAACTCATAAAGTCATAGCTTTCAGCTAGTTTGACTACCTTTTCTTGCTAAAGATTGAGAGAGATAAAGAGAACTTACTGGTGCACAACAATATTTTAATACTCACAAAATAAGTAACGGTTGCTTCATGAAAACCTATATCACCACAAATTTCACAAATTTATTCCTGCATGTTCAATAGAAAAGACAAAAAATTCAGTAGTTGACCAAATCTTGATCCAACTTAAGTGAAGGTCGGAGTGAGTCTTCTAGATTTGATAATGAACAAGGATCTAGATGCTATCAAAGTGCTTCGTTAGCTTCTTTTGTCACATATTACCATATTTAGAATGAAGAAAAAAATTCATTTGTTAGACAAGGGGTTTTAGGAATAACAAACACAACTTGTTTGGTTGGAGAATAAACGTTGTTGCACAAAATAAATCTCTCTAGTCTATTTGTCCATTTAAGGAATTATGATCATACAATATTTATCATTGTAGCAATAATGAAAAGAAACATCCAACCATAGTGAAGTATGCATTGATGTTTAACTATTTTCAACCTAAAATTTCAACAAGTCAATAAGTTGACTTTGCAGTAAAGCAAACATCCTTAGAAGTGCAAAGCAATACCATATACTAATACAAGGCATCTATAGAGTGAAAATAAATTAGGACTTCAGGATAGTTAGGCTGCTCTCAAAATAATTAGGATTGAAAAAAGGACCTAACAAACAATAACATATTTTGAGTAAATTGTCAAAGCATTCACTTAATCAGGTCCCTTAGTGATATAAAAGATATTATTATAGCACTTAATTCAAACTTACTTGAGAGTTGACAACATTAGAAGTTAATATTATCTATTCACACTATGTGCAACAAGCCACCCTTACATCTGATGGAATATAACAATGTTTGAAAGATGAATATTTTATCCATAAAAGATGGTTAACTGTCACTGTACTTTAAAAAAATCTATATTCAAACTATTTCTGGAAATAATAAACCAATAAGAAAGTGATGAAGATAGAGTTAAGAATTAAGTTCAATAAACTTTTAGTGTGTATGGAATATATTCTCTCAGGATAAAAGGATTCCCTTCAGTCAAATAATGGTACCTCAAATTCATTGAATCTCAAACACACTCAATAGTAGATCCCACTAGAGTTACTAACATGGAAACTTCATTTTGTGCGCATTATGTAAGGAAGAATACCAATTCAGGAAGGAAGCATGTTGGTTATTTTTTTTCTCTTTCAGTTTCAAGTCTTTTTTAGTTGACCAAGTCTTTAGGAAGTAAGTTATTGGTTCAATAAAATTAGGCTAGTAGAATCTTTAGTTGTTAGTCGTTGATTGATACTAGGAGTTAGTGGACTACTATATTTCTTTTTCTATTCATAAGACTCTATTTAAAAGAGTCCAATTGTATAATTCAAGTATCAGAAAAATCTTAGTCAATTGAATGGAGTCCAAGTATTTTCTTTCTCTCCTAAATTTTAGTCTCTATTTACATCAGTGGTACCAATGGCTGGTTTTAGAAAAAAAACATGCAGAAAGTGCAGTAACAATATATGAATCAGTGAATCAATGAATTTCAAAAATTTTGTACAGGCAGTCATAGCCTGCTTTGATGGTCACTATGACCATTGAAGAATGTTGATGGAAACTTTTCAAAGATCCAAGAAGTACTGGCAAGTGGTTACACGTGGAATACCAGGGCTAGCGGAAGGCACAATAGTGACAGATACACAAAGAGCTGAAGCACAGGTAGCAAAGTTGATGGACCTCAAGGCAAAGAATTATATTTTCCAAGCAATTAATCGTCCAATCTTGGAAACCATTATTTCTAAGGATACTTCTAAGTAAATTTGGGACTCTATGAAGAAGAAATATCAAGGATCTATAAGGGCAAAGAGGCAGCAACTTCAAGGGCTTGAACTTAGCTTGATGTGTTGGAGGTCTTGGGGTAGTTCAGGCTACTTAGATAGCATGTTTCAATGAGTGTAGAACCCGTAAGGTTGTAATATGATGGTTGAGAAAGGTCGACCTATTTAGTCAACTACAACGGGTTAGTCACTTCACTAAGATTGATCTTTGGTTTGAGCATTGTCCCTAAGTGAGCATTATTAGTATTGGTAGAGTTTTTTGGGTGAATTATGAATTGGCTATGTTTATGGGTCCCTAGAATAGGATCTTAAAACCCTACCTTGATATGTTGTGGTGGTCTCTAGTGATAAGGTAATGATTTTTTTGGAGCTTGTGAATCATTTTGGGGTAGTGTTGCAAGTCTTGGAGGATGAGGGGTTGTTTGCTAAATATGGTAGGTGTGAGTTGAGGATGACAAGAAGGTAGTCAGAATTCCTTAAGAATTATGATATGAGTGTGCATTATTTCCCTGTTGAGGCTAATATTGTGGTTGATGTTCTAAGTAGAGTGCCTAGGGGTAACCTAGCATATGCGGATAATGGTGACATAGAGGAGACTAGTGGAGTCCATTGGTTGGCTAGATTGGAAGTTAGGTTGAGTGAAGTTGAGAATGGTAGAATAGTATCCTTGGTTGTTCCAAATCTTCTTTGGTTGAGGAGGTCTAGTTTAAGCAAGGCCTTGATTACCATATACTAATACAAGGCATCTATAGAGTGAAAATAAATTAGGACTTCAGGATAGTTAGGCTGCTCTCAAAATAATTAGGATTGAAAAAAGGACCTAACAAAGTAGGTGGAAAGATGGTAAAGTGGAGGTTATCTCCCAAGGGGGAGATGGTAGTTCATGGAAACAAGTGGAATAGGTATGGTTAAGGTTGATGAATGAGTTATGGTTTTGGGTCCGTTTTGAGTGTAAGGGATGTTGGTAAGGTTGCATAAGTTCAAAGTGCTTCGTTNATAAGGGTCATCCTGGTTACTTGTCTTTTGGGTCCGTTTTGAGTGTAAGGGATGTTGGTAAGGTTGCATAAGTTCGGGGATTGCCTATGGATAGGGGTTTGGTTAGTCCAATTCCTCATGCTTTTAGGTTGATGGGATATGTTGGTGACTCTGGTGTTATAGCACTCTTTGAGATTGTGGGTGATGAGGAAGATAAGTTGGATTAGGAGAAGGTCCCGGTGGATGTGTTGGATGGATGAGTGGAGAAGTTGATTGATAATGATGTAGTGTTCGTCAAGGCCCTTTAGAAGAGTCGTCTATTCATATGTGTTTCTCGGGGAGCCATTGGGGGCATGTAGAAGCAATGTCCAAATTTTGTTCATTCTATTCAAGCTTATGATGACATGTCAATTCCTTTCTACTATTCCAAGTCTTACCTTTCAGCCCCCATGTCATTCATGTTTAAGTTGGCAAGTTTATGATGATTTTACATTTATGTTGAGATTTTGGAAATAGTGTTTTAAATATAGTATTGCATTCTTGTTGGGGTTGATCTCCTTATGATTACTCTTCTGTTGTACATTTCTTTAACATTCAGGGACGAATTTTCCCAAGGGGAAGATATTGAAATGACCCCAAAAGTGCCCGAAAATGTGCTTCGGAAGTGCCCGAAATTGTAATTTCCATATATCTAAACATTTGTGCATTGTTTCAAAAACCTGACTTTATATTCTTGTTTAGGGGGCAAAATTGAAAGGGAGATGGGTCTAACCCAATTTTAGAGCAACTATATCGAATTACGAATTTTAAAATTGGCACAAAAATAGTGTGCATACCACGACACTGGCGAGACGCGCCAGTGCCTTATTTTGACATTTTTCTGTTTCGGGTCCAAGCCTTTGAGTCTTGGGCCTAAGCCTTCCCACACATGAAAATACCTATACTTAGCCATTTTCATCCTCATATCATTTAAACATTCCCCAATACTCACCAAAACACTTAGCAAAATATTTACTCCCAAAGTTCAAGTCTCAAAACCCGCATCCCGATATAAGGATTTCCACTCAAGCTTCAAGTCTCCATTAAAGTCTCCTTTAAGAAATTCTCCAAAGCTAAGGTATGCGGGTTTCAACCATTGGGTCCTTCCACCCATGGTGCTCAATTCTCTTTTCTACTTAAATTGCATGATTTAAAGTTGATTTACTCATGGGTCTTGATTATTATAAATTCCACTGCATAGTGAATTGGGTTTTCATGAAAGTATGATCATTTAGCATGTTTTGAGCTATAAATCTTAGATCTAAAGTGAGATTTGATTAGGGATTTTGATCTATATTGCTTGAGGGTGCTACTAAGTGTTGATTGATGGTTTTACCTTTGATTTAATTGGATGATTTCACTCTTGAATTGCATAGTTTTACACTAGCACTATGCACACGTCAAATGTTTGATAAAATGTACGGATTATGATTCTTGAGTAGTTGAAGGCCCAATGTTTGGCATATGAGATATATGACTTTATGATGATCAAAGTATGTTGTATATGTGTTGAATTCATGAAAAGTAGCTATGACATTGCAACTTAGTCATCTTGTTGAGAGGACGCCAAGTGTCAATCACCTTGATAAGGGGGTGCCAAGGCTCGGTTGCCTTGTGAAGGGGGTACCATGCCTCAATCACCTTAAAAAGGGGTGTCAAGCCTCAGCTGCCTTGTTGAGGGGGTACCAAACCTCAATCACCTTGACGAGGGGGTGCCAAGCCTCAGTTTCCTTGTTGAGGAGGTACCAAGCCTCAATTACCTTGATGAGGGGGTGCCAAGCCTTGCCTTATCGAGGTGGTATCAGCCCTCAATTCCCTTTCAAGGAAATGGTGTGCCTTGGAGTTGGGGAAGTAGCTCACTTTGTCTATGATGATGGTCTATTCCTATGCATTCTTTAATTCTAGATAAGCATATGATTTACTAGCATGTTTTACTTCAAACATCATTCATACATATCATATTGTTAGTCTGTTATTCATTGTCTATGTTTATGCATTTTGCTTATAATGCCTATCCTTTGTTATATTGCATCTTACATACTGAGTACATTCAAAAGTACTAATGCATACTCTACGCCTACATGATGTTACCATATAGGAACCAGAGCTCCATTTGGTCATCACCCTCCTTCCCCACGTGGCTAGTACGATTGTCCTTCAAGCTAGTTGGTGAGTCCTCCATTCCGGGGACGTTGCTTATTATTTCATGTTATGTTCAAAGACTATCTTTCTTATGTATGTATTGACTATAAGGGTCATCCTGGTTACTTGTCTTGGCCCCCGCTAAGTTCTATGTTAGAGGTGTTGTTGGACAAGATATGTATTATGCTTGAGCTTTGACTCACTTATGATATTCAAGCTATTTAAATATAAGAAGGCTCTCCCTTAGTCCCAATCTCCATTGTTTATGTGTTTCTTATGTTAGTTACTTTCTTCTGTGACCAAGGATGTGTGATCATATGCTAAGAGGCTTGTTTGGGGTCCCTTCGGGTTCCACATTCGTCAGTCACATCTAAGCGCTAGGCTTGGGTCGTGACATTGACTATCCTAAGACTGTAGAGATTAATTAGTAAGAATGCTCTTATACTGTCTGAAGGAACTCCGAATATGGAACGTCTATTAGTGATTGAAACTTGGAAGCACTCTAATTTTCTATGTATAAACAATATGCTGAATAGCTTGGAAGATGATCCGTACAATGTATACAGGAGCATAAAGACTTCCAAAGAACTTTGGGATGCTTGTAAAAGAAGTACAAAACTGAAGATGCCGAAATAAAAAATTCATTGTAGCAAAGTTCCTTGACTACAAGATGGTAGCTCGTAAAACTATTATTACCCAAGTTCAGGAGTTACAGGTTATAATTCATGATCTACTTGCAGAAGGTATAATTTTATCTAATTCCTAGTTGGAACATACTAAATTTGTTCTTAACACTCACATAATCTTTAATTCATTGAGAAGTTATCCCCCACTACGGAAGGACTTCAATAACTAGTTAAAGCATAAATGAAAGGAGATGACTATTGAAGATTCCATTGTACACTTGAGAATTAAAGAGGGCAACAAGGTGGCAGAAAAGATGCCACAAACAAATTCAACAATAGCAGGGAAAATATTGTTGAAGAAGAGCTAAATGTCAGAAAGAGAAGGAATCCATCTATACCGAACAACAACTTGCCTAAAAAGAGGTTCAAAGGTAATTTCACAATTGTGGAAATATTGGACATCACGTTGTTAATTGCCACTCTTCAAAGAAGCAAATTCACAACTCTTAGTGATGAAGCTTGGAAGCACTCAGATTTTCTATGTACAAACTATATTATGAGTGTCTTGTATGATGATCTATACAATGTGTACAATAACATGAAGACTAAGAACATTGGGATGCTTTGGAAAAGAAGTACAAAATTAAAGATACCAAAATGAAAAATTCATTGTGGCAAAGTTCCTTCACTACAAGATGGTAGACAGTAAAACTATTGTTACCCATGTTCAGGAGTTACAAATTATAATTTAGGATCTCCTTACGGAAGGTATAATTTTATATAATACCTGGTCAGAACATATTAAATTTCTTCTTAATACTCACACAATCTTTAGTGTATGATTGGTTGTGAATGATGCTTTTGAATTGACTGCCATCATTGAGAGTTACCTCCCACTTTGGAAGGACTTCAAGAACTAGTTAAAGCATAAACACAAGAAGATGATTATTGCAGATCCCATCATACATTTGTTACTTTAAGAGGGTAAAAAGCCGGTAGAAAAGAAGCCACAAATAAATTCAACTATCATAGGAAAATATATTGTTGAAGAAGGGCCAAATGTCAAAAAGAGAAAAAAGCTATTTGAACCAAAAGGCAACCTAGCTAAAAAGAGGTTCAAAGGTAATTTCATAATTGTGGAAGGGTTGGACATAAAACTATTGATTGTCGCTCTTTAAAGTAGGTAATTCATGATTCTTAGTGACTGAATCTTGGAAGGACTCAGATTTTCTATGTACAAACTATACTCTTAGTGGCTTGCAAGATCATCTGTACAATGTGTACAATATTATAAAGACTTCCAAAGAACTTTGGGATACTTCGGAAAGGAATTACAAAACTAAAGATGCCAGAATGAATAATTCATTGTGGTAAAATTACTTGACTAAAAGAGACCACAAATAAAATGAACAATAGCAAGGGAAATATTGTTGAAGAAAGGACAAATGTCTAAAAGAGAAAGAATCCATCTATACCAAAAGGAAACCTACTTAAAATGAGGTTCAAAGATAATTTGATAATTGTGGAATGATTGTACATAAAGTTGTTGATTTCTGCTCTTCAAAGAAGCAAATTCACGACTCTTAGTGATTGAAGCTTGGAAACACTTAGATTTTCTATGTACAAACAATATTCTGAATGACTTGTAAGATGATCTATATAATGTGTACAGTAACGTGAAGACTTTCAAAGAACTTTGGGATACTTTGGAGAAGAAGTACAAAACTAAAGATGCCGAAATAAAAAATTCATTCGGGCAAAGTTCCTTGACTACAAGATGATACGCCGTAAAAACTATTGTTACCCAATTTCAGGAGATCCAGGTTATAATTCATGATCTCCTTGCAGAAGGTATAATTTTATATAATACCTAGTTGAAACATATTAAATTTGTTTTGAATACTTACACAATCTTTAATGTAGGATTGGTTATGAATGATACTTTACAATTGACTGCCATTATTAAGAAGTTATCCCCAATTTGGAAGGACTTCAAGAACTACATAAAACATAAACACAAGGAGATGACTGTTTAAGATCCCATCATACGCTTGAGAATTGAAAAAAGTAACAAGGCGACAGAAAAGAGGCCACAAAAAAATTCAACAATAGCAGGGAAAATTATTGTTGAAGAATGGCAAAATGTCAAAAAGAGAAAAAAGCCATCTAGACCAAAAGGCAACTTGCCTAAAAAGATTTTCAAAGGTAATTTCATAATTTTGTAAAGGTTGGACATAAAGTCATTAATTGTCACTCTTCAAATAATCCAAAGAAAAATAATCAAAAAAATATGATTGAGAAGAATGAAGAAATAGAGAATCATTGTGCCATGTTAACTCAATGACACTTAGTAGGAAATCTCAAGTAGTGGTGGCTTAATTGTAGAGCCACTTCATATATTTGTGCAATTAAAGAAGATTTTGAAACATTTGCCCCCTTGCACCCAATAAGACCATTTACATGAGAATTTCTTTCACAGTAAAAGTTGAAAGCTATGGAAAAGTATGTTTAAAGATGAAATCTAATAAGATGGTGACTCTAAATAAAGTTTTTCATATTCCAAAAATGAGGAAGAACTTTGTTTCTGCTGGTCTCTTGATAAAAAATGGGTATAAATGTTTCTTGTCTTAGAAAAAATTGTAATTAGCAAAAATAAGATGCATGAAGGAAAATACTACCTTACTGAGGGCTTATTCAAATTGAATGTAATGGTTATTGAAAGTAATAAAGTTGTAGATTTTTCTTACTTACTTGAGTCAAATAATCTATGGCATTCACATTTAGGACATCTCAATTATAAAACCTTGTAAAAAATGAGCAATTTGAATCTATTGCCAGAGTTTGAAAACAAATAGTCAATGTGTCAAGTCTATGTTGAATCTAAGTACGTTAAGCATCCTTATAAGTCAATTGACTGAAATTTGAATCCCTTGGACTTAATTCTCATAGTGGAAAGAAATATTTTATAATATTTATTGACGATTGTATGCGATACTGCTATATTTCTTTACATAGTAGTAAAGATAAGACAATTGAAGCATTGAAATAGTACAAAAGTGAAGTTGAAACACAACTTAACAAAAAGGTCAAAATGATAAAGAGTGATAGGGGCGACGAATATGAATCTCCTTTCGAGGAAATATATTTGAAATATGGCATTATTCATCAAATAATAACCCCTAACTCACCATAATTCAGTGAAACTCAGAAAGAAAAAATAGAACACCTAAGGAGCTGATAAATGTTGTGTTAATTAGTTTTTGTTTACCCTAGAATTTTTAGGAGGAAGCTATCTGTAACACCTAATAAAATTATCAAAATACTCCTAGATGAGAGGTGTGCGCATAACGCATCTTCCAAAACTCTAATTACAAATCTAAGGCCGAAAATGTGATCAACATAAAAAATATGTGGGAAAATGATCTTGGTTGATTTTTAGAGCAACCGGATCAAAAAGTTTTTTTATACGAAACCACATTCTAGTAAGAGTACGTGACATGTCCATATTGCGGACTTGTTTTGGATTGACACTTAGATGTGATCCCAATATTTTCTATCAGATTAGAAAACTCAATCAAAAAAACTTTAGCAAAAAACCCCTAAAATAAACCAAGTCTGCGATGCGGACATGGTATGCCGAAGTGTATTTTTTTCAGTTTTTCGTGAGAGGCATTCCAGACTTTTTCCAACCCCTCCTAAACTTAAAAGAAGATCACAATTGATCATTTTGAGCATAAAAAGGGTTTTAATCTTCATTCCTATATCTTTCTAAGCTTCTAACAATGATTAGGACTAGAGAAAAGAGAAGAGGACCAAGAATACAAGAGGTTTGAGAAGAGTTCTTATGAGGTTGACTATCAAAGATCTATACTAGGTAGGTAAGGCTAACTTAAAAGATGAAAATATTCTTTCATGTGCCCCAATTGATGGTAATAGGAAGATTGTGAAAGCGTTGAGTCTCTATGCATGTTTTCTTGAATAGTTTTCTTATGAATTGTATATTCTAATTATTTTACATGCTTATTGATCATCATAAATTTGATTTAAAGAATGCATGAATGAACCTAGGGATTGGGTCTAGAGCCTTGATTTGAGAATGTTGATTATGATTGTGAAGTGAGCATCATGATAGGTTGATAGAACTTGATGGCCCCAAGAGTAATCACAATTGAACTCTAGAGATTTGTCTAATTAACTTCCTTCTAATGATTAATATAAGCCTTGAGCTATCGAATGAGAATTGAGTTCGTGAGATGATTGATATGACAGGCCAAAAGGCCCATTTAAGATAGTGCTAATGAGATAATGAGAGTCTCTATGAGACTAATTGAGATGATTAATTGTGATAGATAATCTTATGAGCATTGAGTCTTGAGATGAGTATCGAGCACCGAAACGTGTAAGAGTAAATCTAACTCGCACTCATTAACTATGTCGCAATGCGTAAGTGAGGATTAAACTATTACATCAGAGGTTCCCTCTTGAGTTGAAGTCCCTCAAAGCAATAGAGGGCTTGATAGACTAGATTCCTTGTAGATCTGATTCTTTATTTACCTAGCAAGTATGGAATGGTAATGGAAACATCAATGTGTATAATCACTAGCTCATATTCAATTATTTTAGGATAAGAGAAACTCCCAGATAGGTCCCACACTGATAGTACTCTTAGTTGTTTGATTGATGAGGTTGGATTGGTATTGATATATCATTGTCTATTCGTTATTCTTGCTTTAGATAGAAATTTGACATTTTGAATATCTTTTGAGCTGATGTTATTCTATACTATTCTGCTTATATTTGTTTCATTCAGCCACTTTACATACTCATAATTCCACGTATTGATGTCCATTTATATGGCATCATTTTATAATACAGAGGCAGGTGCTAGAGATAGTCAATAGGTGCACTATAAAGGATCTGTTGTAGTCGGTTCAGTTGGAGAGCCTCCCTTACTTTGGGGGATCCTCATTTTATTTTCATCTAGTTATTAGAGTCAGACTTTAGACTAGCTTTACTTTTGAGCTGAGGTAGCCATGGGTCTGTTATTGGCCCCAATTAATAGTGATAAAGGCTTCATAGACTAGAGTCAAGTTGTTAATTTGAGATTATATTGAGATAGTTCTTTTCGTACTAGCCTGTTTATGTGATGTGACTATATAAGACTCAAATTATCCATCATTTATTATTCTTAGTCAATTCGATAATTGGTTAGTTATGTTAATTGAATGAGTGTGATGAGGTCTAGTAGTTTAGTCGGGGACTAGTAATATCTAGGGTACCCTTTCGGGGTGTGATAAACTTAGTATCAGAGCATAGAGTTCATATGTCCTAGGGAGTCTATGAAGTTGTGTCTAGTAGATTTTTGTTTATGGGTATGTTGTCCACCACACTTCATAAGCAAGATGCTATAGGACATTAGGAATGGTTACACTTCTTTCATGATCTGATTCATGTGATAGAGTTAAAACACTATAAAGTTCTCTTATAATTCTTCCGCTACTCATTTGATGAATTGTGTCACGCCTCCAAGAAGAGTTGTTAGAGGAAGAGGGCATCCTTCCAGATAGAATATTAACGGACCTGAGCCCCAGGGACATGATGAACCCATAGGTCTAGCTATCCTTGTTGAGCAGCCCCCAAAAGATGAAATTTCTAATCCTGAGCTTCGCCAGGCTATCCAAACTCTAGCCCGCGCTATCACAGTACCTACTGCTAGACAAGGAGAAAGTAGACCAGATATATAGGACATATTTAGAGTCCATAAATTTTTTAGGATGAACTTGCCTGAGTCCACAAGGTCCACACCCAATGAGGATCCTAAGACCTACATTGATGAGCTCAAGGAGGTGTTTTAAGTTATGCATGTGGCTGCTGTTGGTAGAGTTGAATTGGCTTCCTACTAGCTAAGATTTATGGCTAAACTGTGGTTCGATCAATTGAAGAAGGGTAGAGGAGAGGAAGCCCTAGCGCTAACTTGGGTAGTGTTTGACGAAGCTTTCTTGGGGTGTTTCCTTCCAAGGGAGCGGAGGGAGGCCAAGGTGTGAGAGTTTTTGAATCTAAAATAGGGATCTATTATTGTGCAACAATATAGGCATAGGTTCAACTAGCTATCTCGCTATGCTCCTGATATGGTTGCTAACATGAGGGGGAGAATGGGGTGATATGTTGATGGGCTGAACAAAGGGCCAAAAATGGATGGCGGGGGAGCTATGCTTATGAGTGATATGGATATTGGAAGGTTGGTAACTTATGCACAACAACCTGATGAGAAAAGACAACAGGATAGGGAAGAGTTTAAAAATAAGAGGGTCAACACATCCAAAACCAAGTAGGTAGGCTCTTTCTGATTCTATTATTCCATTGTCCATGGTGGTATCCTGCAGAACAAGGCCTTCTCTTTTGGTGCTAGCCGAGCTTTGGAACCCTATCATCTATTCTATATGCATCTCAATTACTTCACACCTCTGCTTAGAAATCTCCCCTTGTTTTTTTTCTAGTCGGTAACCATCTAATGATCATCTTTTCTACAAAGGTAACTGGATGTCTGGGGCTTTTGACAAGAAGCGTCTAGTGTCTCTTAAGAAAGGACAAAATCTAATTAATATCATGTTTACACTGATCAAATTTCAAAAAGTCTTTCGCCCCTTATCTTGTCCTTTATATTCTTTATCTTCTGATTAGATCGCCTACCTTTTTTCAAGTAAGGAAACCACCCAGATCATATGCTAGGGTTTCTAAGCAATCTCTTAGTGGAAAAGGAAGTGATCAAGCAATGACAACTTGGAGGTGGTCTTGGAAGCAGTCATCCTTTGAAGAAAGTGTAATAGCTCACTAGTCTAGCTCAATGGCACTAAAAATATATCAAGGCTCAAGTGATTTAACAAAGTGATGAGACCTTGAAACCTCTCTTGCCTTGGATAGGCCCCTAGCTTGTGAACTTACCTAGTAAATATGTTAGAGAGGGCAAAACCTAGAAAAGAAAAGACCCAAAATCACATCCAACAATCTATGGGGAAAAATCGATGATAAAGCAGCAGGCAGAGTCATTTGATGACACAAGGTTCCTATATGTCAAGCAGAAATATTATAAACAGCAAGCCAGTGTTATATTTATAGATTGGAAAAAGGGACTCTTCAAAAAGAGGCCTGAGCGGAATGAAGTTGTGTGAAATGAATGAGTTCTCCTAAATGCCCCATGAAGTTGGGAAGAGAGGGAATAGGAATGGTACCAGGTTTCATTCAGGGCTAGCACCATCATTTACTAGTACACCTACGCCTAGAAACAGGAATGATCTGAGGCCTCAAAATTTTTGAGCCCAGGTATCTCAATAACAGGCTAGTATAGCTCAAGGTTCTTAGGGTAAGCCACCAGGTGGTAAGTGTTGCAAACTACACTTGGGGAGATACCGTGAGGGGAATGATGCATATTTCAAGTATGGCCAAGTCGGTCACTTTCAGAGATATTGTCCAAAGTGGGATGATCAGGATTAATCTTCTGCACCAGCCCCACTAGGTAGAGGAACTTAGAAAGGTGCAATGTCAAGTGTAGGCAGAGCTACTGACTGTTTGTATGCCATGGGTAGTCGCCAAGATTAGGAGAACTCCCCAGATATTGTGATGGGTATGATTCGAGTCTTTACTCTTGATTGCTACATTTTGATGGATCCTGGTGAGACACTGTCATTTGTCTATCCTTATGTGGCTAGCAGATTTGATAGAAATCATGAGAGTCTTCTTGAACCCTTTGATGTTTCTACTACAATTAGTGAGTCTATTATAGCTGAGAAAATCAATAGAGATTGTGTAGTGTCCATCTATCATAAGGATATTATCATGCCCAAAGTCCCGTTAGGGTGGATTGGCACACATTATCGATAAGGCTCGAGAGAACTAACCTTTATCTATGTGCTTTCTATACATATTATAAGGGATTTCTACATTCAACATGCCTTTAAGAAAGTAAATAGTAATAACAAGCCAAAAAGGAAATGCATATTACTAGGCTGTTGGGGCCACGTTGTCTAAAGTACAAGACATGACCACACTTTAATTTACATAGTCTACAAATCCTCTAGATAAGGATAAGTATCTGATAAGGGTCGGGATAGGCCCTACCTCGACTAACTATACAACACAACAATATAAGCTCTAGACACGCAAAGGTCTGAAGAAATATGGAGCTTGGTAACCACAACTAGATATCCTGTACACCTATTGGGGAGATCTACTAGCACCTATACCAACAGCATGAAATGTAGATCCTCCGTAAGGGATGTCAGTGCGAGATAATGTACTGAATATATAAGGCAAGAAATATTGTACATGGAGTAACAACTCTAATGAAGCTATGCACTGATGTAGGATAAGAGACCACCTTTAGTTATACTGTGGGATCATGTACTTTATGTTTTTTTTATTACTTTACCTTTACTGTATGATCTATGCACAGCATGTAATGCAAATAACTAGCTGATCAGTGGTAAATCTATCATGGGATCGGCCCTGGCTAGGCTTTTCCTTAACCCCTTGGGCTACCCCCATGATAGGATCAACCCTGGCTAGGTGATTCTTCCACCCCTCGGGTTACCACCCATCAATACACAATATACTTTACCTTTCAATTACTTTGAGATGATTCTTTTGGTGGTCATAATATTAGAGCTGTAGGGTTGTTTACGTAGCATGTGATATGTAGATAATCATAGAAGACAATATGACAATGAAAAGAGTACGTTACATAAATAATTAAATACGTATGAGATGAAACAACTTGTGAACTTTATTTAGCAACAAGAACCTATGTAACTTGGTATCCACGTATGTATGTAGATTTGAAGGTGACTATGTTAACACATAAACTTTATTTAGTAGAAAGAACTCATGTATCTTGGTATCCAAGTATGTATGCAGGTTTGCAAGTGACTGTGTATGGGAGAATATAAATTTGTGAAAGAGTGGAGACACAGTTAATAGTTGTGTCAGAGTTGGTAAGTGTCTTTATGTGCCAAGGAAGAATACCAGCCAATAGACACATCTTAGCAGCCCAATCACATAAAAACAAATGACATACGGGCAGCAAATAGATAATTATAAACCCGAGCGTATTCTTTCAACCTTTCCGCCCCTAACCGTATTTTCTAATACATTTTCTCATATACATATCATGTCAAGCCTGTTTTAGTACCATATCAGCCTTAGAACAACCCACAAAGCTCAACACATAACAATTATACACAACATAAAAATGGGCGGCATAACGTTACATCCCTTCGCTATATTTTGACGTTGATGATTCCAAACCTGTTCTAACTTTGACCAAAAAGTCCCCTCCATATATACACATACAACTAACCTTAAAATAGTTTAAAAACAGTCCTCGAAATAGGTGGAGGATATGAGACCATAATCCTCAATGAATCAGCCCATAAGTTTCTATTATGAGCACAATTACTATATCACACAAGAACTCACTTTCGCGGACTGTCAAAACTGTACAGTAGCCTTTATACATCATTATAGAACCAATAAACATTAAGAATAGTAGCCTTGCTTCATAATTAATCCAATAAAAAGAAAAGCTTCCAAATAAACAAGAAAAATATACAACAACTTTTGGAACATATGTTGTCCAAAAGTTTCAGCATATACCTAACCAACATAGTCACTTGTTTTCCATAAGAAAACCATAATAAACACATAAGTGAACTTGCTTACCTTAGCCTTTAATATGTAGGGCTTCTCTAAGAACCCTAAAGGGTTGTATTGGCTGTATTGTGAAGTGAAGTAAAGAGAGAAAAGAGTTTCTTAGGAAAGCTGAAAATTGTTCCAAAGTTAATTGAATTAAGGTGCTGTTTTGGAGCCCTTTTAAAGGGTCACTTTGGAAGACTTAACCTTGAGCTTTTGACCACATATTAGTACATATTAATAAGCTAGTGACGTAGTACCTTGTCCTTCACACTTGGGCCTAAATGGGTCTCAAAGTTGATCGGCCTTGGCTGCCCATTTTCTTAATTTTTCTTCATTTAGTTTGGGCCCAATTCACCAAGTGAGTCTTGTTGTACTTGGGCCCTTTTTATTATTCATATTGGGCTATAAATAGAGTCCATTTATAATTCTAAAACATGGGGTAAAGTTACACCCTTAACTCAGACTTTATTCATAATAAAAATTTGACAAATTCGACGTCAGGCCTCATTTCCATTTAGCTAGCAAGTTTAAGCTAAGCAAGTAGGTGACTCACTCTAGCTTCCTAAGTCCTACAAGCACCTCACTTCTCTTACTCCATTTAAGGTCGTGATCTCCTCAATTTGACTTAAAAATTATTGACACTCGACCCTCTTCAATACTAAACACATATAACGCCCTCTAACATGAGATTTAAGCACTTTTAAAAATTGGCGCTAATTTGAAAACCTATATCATGTTTCATTTGCATAGTACTAGTATTGTAAGGTGCGAGGTGTTACATCCTCCACCCCTTAGGAACATTCGTCCTCGAATGTTAGCATTATTAGATAGATTAACTATGCTGAACGTAATAGATATTGAAATACACATATGTATTAAGGCTCCTAATTTTGCATGTTGAACTTCCTCCTTAGCTTCAAATAAGTGAGGGTATATTGATTTCATCACGTCCTCGGCCTCCTACATTATCTCTATTACCTGCTGGTTCCTCCAAAGTAATTTCACTGAAGCTATTTCATTATTCCTTAGCTTCTTAACTTGACAATCTAGAATAGCAACAGGTACCTCTTCATAGGTCAGATCTTCTGTAACTTGCACATCCTCAATAGGAGTATACGGGATGGGTTACCTATACATTTTCGAAGTATTGAGACATGGAAAACAGGATGAACCATTGAAAGCTCTTGGGGTAGCTATAGTTCATATGCAACCTGCCTGAACCTCTTAATAATCTGATATGGCCCTATGTAACATGGGCTCTGTTTTCCTATCTTACCAAATCTCATAACCCCTTTTATCGGAGGCACCTTTAAAAATACCCAATCCCCTACTGAGAATTCCAGTCCTCTCCTTCTAGCATCTACATATGATTTGTGATGACTTTAGGCTATTTCTAGCCGCTACTGTATTACCCTAACTTTTTTCATGGCTTGTTGTACTAGATCTGGGCCAAGCAAGGTAGTTTCACTCACTTCAAACCATCCAATTGGTGACCTACATTTTCTTCCATACAAAGCTTCATAAGATGCCATCTTGATACTGGAATGGTAGCTATTATTATAGGCAACTTCAAACCATCCAATTGGTGACCTACATTTTCTTCCATACAAAGCTTCATAAGATGTTATCTTGATACTTGAGTGGTAGCTATTATTATAAGCAAATTCAATAATTGGTAAGTGGTCCATCCAACTACCTTTAAAGTCTAATGCACAAGCTCGCAACATATGTTCAAGTGTCTGAATGGTGCATTCTGCTTGCCCATCTGTTTGAGGGTGGAAAGTTGTATTCAAATTCACTTGTGTCCCTAAACTCCTTTGGAAGGAGTTCAAAAACTTTGCAGTGAATTGAGCTCCTCGGTCAGATATAATCAAGACTGGGACTCCATGTAGCCTGACTATCTCTCTGAGGTATAGCTTGGCATACTCTCTAGCTGTATAATCACTCCTGACTGGCAAAAAGTATGCTGACTTTGTGAGTCTATCAACTATTACCCATATGGAGTCAAACTTCTAAAATGAGCGAGGCAAACAGGTAACAAAATCCATGTTGATCATATCCCACTTCCATATTGGAAGCTCTTTACATTACATATAACCTCCTAGCTTTTGGTGTTGTACTTTCACTTGTTGGCAATGTTGATCATTTCCCACTTCTATGTTGGAAGCTCTATACATTGCATATAACCTCCTGGCTTTTGTTTTCTTAATCCATTAATATCAAGCACACATAATCCATTATGGCAATAAAGTACTCCATTTTGTGTAAGTTCAAAGCCCTTCATCATACCCTGACTTACCTTTTCCTTAAGCTGTCGTAGAACAGGATCCTCGAACTATTTTTCTTTGATCTCCATTACTAATGAAGACACTGCTGCATTATGTACAATAACCCCATAGTTTGGGGTTTCAAGAAGATAAACTCCCAAACTAGCTAGTTATTATAGATCCTTACCACTCCTTGACTTAGCATGGCCTGGTCACGAGTATTCATGATTGCCTTATGACTCAGAGCATCGGCTACCACATTTGCCTTCCCTAGGTGGTAAAGTATATCAACGTCATAATCTTTTATTAGCTCTAGCCATCTTTGTTATCTTAAATTTAGGTCTTTTTGCTTAAAAATATACTGCAAACTCTTATGATTAGTATATATGTCAACGTGAACACCATACAAATAGTGGTGCCATATTTTTAGAGCAAACATAACTGCTGCTAGCTCAAGATCATGTATTGGATAATTTCTCTCATGTGGCCATAGATGTCTAGATGTATAAGCAATTACCCTACCATGCTATGTCAGTACACACCTTAAGCCAACCCCTAAAGCATTAAAATACACTGCTTACCCCTCGGTGCCTTCTGGAAGTACTAGCACAGGTGCAGAAGTTAGCTTCTTTTTCAGCTCTTGGAAGCTCCTTTCATATGCATCATTCCATTTGAACTTGGTTCCCTTATGTGTCAACTTTGTTAGAGGTGTAAAAATAGAAGAAAAACCTTTAATAACCCTCCTGTAATAACCCGTCAAACCTAGGAAGCTTTGAACTTTCGTGGGTGTTATTGGTCTTGGCCAATCTTTCACAACCTCTATCTTTTGTGAATCAACCTTTATTCCCTCATCAGACAAAATATGACCCAAGAATGCCACTGAGTTTAGCCAGAATTCACATTTAGAAAATTTTGCATACAACTGTCTATGACGAAGAACTTGTAACACTTGTCATAAGTGATTTGCGTGGTCCTCTTTACTTAGAGAATTTGGCGCACAACTGTCTATCATGAAGAACTTGTAACACCTGTCGTAAGTGATTTGCGTGGTCCTCTTCTGACCTTGAATATTCCAAAATGTCATCTATAAATACTATCACGAACATATCCAAGAATGGGTTGAATACCCTATTCATCAAATCCATATAAACTGTTGGTGCATTTGTTAGCCCAAATGACATAACAAGAAATTCAAAGTGACCATAGTATGTTCTAAAATCAGTGTTAGGTATATCTTCCTCCTTCACCCTCACATGGTGATACCCTAATCGCAAATCAATTTTTGAAAAGCATTTGGCACCCTGTAATGGATCAAATAAATTATCAATCCTGGGGATGGGGTATTTATTCTTAATTGTCACCCTATTTAATTGTCGATAGTCAATACACATTCTCAAGGTTCTAGGCTTTTTGCATACAAATAACACTGGTGCACCCCAAGGGGACACACTAGGTCTTATAAAACCCTTCTCCAATAACTCTTTTAACTGCTCTTTTAATACACGCAATTCTGCTGGGGCCATTCTATATGGAGGGATAGAAATAGGTTGGATGCTTGGAAGTAAGGAAGTGGAAGTACACTCTCTTAGTTCGGCAATCAACGGTGGCATAGCAAAATGCTAACCAATCCATACCCATTATAACATCAAATTCCACCATTTCTAGCTTAATAAGGTTAGCCAGTGTGTCACGGTCACAAAAAGTTACTACACAGTCATAATAAACCCTTCTAGCCATAATAATTTCATCGGTTGGTGTGGACACTTCAAATGGTTTGTTCAATAATTTGGGTGTTCTCTTAAGCTTCCCAGCAACTAGTGGGGTGATGTATGATAGTGTAGAACCAGGGTTAATTAATGCATATACATTATGTGAAAAGATGGAAAATGTACCTGTGACCACATCGGGTGAAGCTTCCAACTATTTTTGACTTCCCAGAGCATAAGTACGATTCTGGACTCCGCTAGAGCTAGCTGTCCCTCTTACACCTCTACCATGAACGTAGGTGCTTGTTGACCCCTACCTATTGAAGGAACTGACGATGATGATACAACAGCTGATCTAGTAGATTGTGCTAATATCGCCTATACGCCTCCTCGGGCAATCTTTTATCATATCCCCTGGTATACCATACCAATAACAAGCATACGTCCCAACACGACATATACCTGAATGACTTTTTCCACACTATTTACAAGGCTGCATAAGGGTCATTTGTTGGCCTGCTGAATATCCTGCTGTCGGGGAGCCTTGCTTTTCACCTCTTGGACCAAACTGATTTCTCCTAGACCCCTGAAGTTATGGTGGAGCACTGACTATAGAGTATGAGGATAATGTCCTAGGTAATCTATTAGAAAACTGAGGCCTGAGCACACCTCGGGATAGTGTAAACTGCCCTGTATACCTGGCCCTCTTGAACTGTGCCCTTTCTAACTCTTGTGTCCTTCTCCTTTGCCTCTAATCATCCAATTTTTGTGCAAAAACTTGCATTCTCACTATATCTATGACTTTGTTCAAGGAAGCAATGGTATAGTCTCTGACCAGATACATATCCAATCTATCCATATATCGATGAACTTTATCTGCCATAGTAGCAACTACATTAGGAGCATACCTAGCCAGGGAATTAAATTGAAGCTTATACTCCCTCATGCTCATATTCTCTTGGTGGAGATTCAAGAACTGATCTGCATGGGCCTCTCGGATCTCTAATGGCAAGTAATCTACTCCCTTACACTCATATTCCCTTAGTGAAGGTTTAAGAACTAATATGTATGGGCCTCTCAGATCTCTAATGGTAAGTAATGGTCAAGAAATGCCTCTTTAAACTCCTTACAGGTAGTTGGAGATACATCTATACCCTTAGATTGCTTCTAAGCTTCATACCACAATATAGCCACACCCTTCAACCTATATGTCGCTAACTCGACAGCTTCTATACCACTCACATGTATAACATCTAATGTACGATAAATTTGATCAATAAAGTCTTGGGGATCTTCATTAGGATCTGACCTAGTGAATGATAGAGGGTCCAAATTAAGAAAATCACGTATGCTCATGCTAGCTGCACTATTCGCACCACATCCACCTATAATTATACCTTCCTATCTTTGACCTTGGCTAGCAACTATATGAGTCAGTAGTTGGACTTCATTTCTCAGATCCTGCATGGTAGCATCGATAGGTGGTTCTGGGAGAATTTCACTACTTTTGAGTTCATCAGGAGCTGGAGGAGTTGGAGATGTTTGTGACGGAGACTCATCTTGAGCCTTATTTCATTGTCTTACCTGACTGGCTAAACCAACCACCACTCCTACTTCCTTCCCTTTACCTTTCTTCTTCCTGGTTTCTGGCATACTTGCTATACAAAATGATTTAGGAGTTAGACATAATCTACCTATTACACTTGGTTATATGGCACGATCTAAAGAATTAAAAGAAAGTAACAACTCCTAAATGCCACGTATCCTCCTGCTTATAAATGTGGGGCGAAACATATTGATAAACAAGACCCTATATAGACATGGCTTTGTAGACTCCCTAGGATGACCTGCTCTGATACCACTTCTGTCATGCCCAAAGTCCCGTTAGGGCGGACTAGCACCCATTGCCGATAAAGCTCAGGAGAACCAACCTGTATCTATGTGCTTTCTATACATATTATAAGGGATTTTTTCATTCAACATGCGTTTAAGAAAGTAAACAGAAATAACAAGCCAAAAGGAAATGCATATGACTAGGCCATTGGGGCCACATTATCTAAAGTACAAGACATGACCACACTTTAATTTACATAGTCTACAAAGCCTCTAGATAAGGAGAAATATATGATAAGGGTCGAGATAGGCCTCCCCTCAACTAACGGTATAATACAACAACATAAGCTCTAGACACGCAAAGCTCCGAAGCAACCTGGAGCATGGTAACCACAATTGGATATCCTATACTCCTATTGGGGAGATCTACTAGCACCTGTACGTACAGCATGAAATGCAGGTACTGAATCTGTAAGGCAGGAAATACTATATATGGACTAATTACTCAAATAAAACTATGCACTGATGTAGGATAAAAGATCACCTTTAGTAATACTATGGGATTATGTACTTTATGTTCTTTTTATTACTTTACCTTTACTATATAATCTGTGCACAACTTGTAATACAAATGACCAGTTGATCAGTGGTAAATCTATAATGGGATCGGCCCTAGCAAGGCTTTTCCATAACCCCTTGGGCTACTCTCTGTGATAGGATTGACCCTAGCTAGGTGATTCTTCCACCCCTCGGGTTACCACCCATCAATACGCAATATATTTTACCTTTAAATAACCTTTGAGATGATTCTCTTGGTGGTCACAATATTAGAGTTATAGGGTTGTATATGTAGCATGTGACATGTTGATAATCATACAAGACAATATGACGATGAAAAGAGTACGTTACACAAATAATAAAATGCATATGAGATAAAACAACTCGTGAACTTTATTTAGCAACAAGAACCTATGTAAGTTGGTATCCACATATGTATGTAGAATTGAAGGTGAATATGTATGGGAGCATATGAATATGTGAAAGAGTGAAGATATGGTTAATATTTGTATTGGAGTTAGTAAGTTCCTTTATGTGCCAAGGAAGAATCCAGAGTGCATGCCAAGTAATACGAAATCAAGCAGCCTTACATATATCATTGTACGACCTCACTATTACCTCGAGATAACCTTTCCTTCCTCCAAATATTTATATACAACATAATAGATGATAAAACTAGCATTAGCAGTGAATAGACACATGTTGGCAACCCAATCTCATAAAAAATGACATACGGGCAGCAAACGGATAATTATAAACCCGAGCGTATTCTTTCAACCTTTCCACCCCTAATCGTATTTTCTAATTCATATTCTCATATACATATCATATGAAGCCTATTTTAGTGCCATCAGCCTTACAATAGCCCACAAAGCACAACACATAACAATTATATATAACATACAAATGGGCGGCATAAAGTTACATCCCTTCGCTATATTTTGACGTCGACGATTCCAAACCTGTTCCAACTTTGACCAAACAGTCCCCACCATATATATACATACAACCTGCCTTGAAACTATTCAAAAACATTCCTCAAAATATGTGGAGTATGTGAGACGATAGTCCTCAATCAATCATCCCACAAGTTCCTATTACGAGCACAATTACGATATCACACAAGAACTCCCTTTCACAGACTGTAAAAATGGTGCAGCAGCCATTATATATCATTATAAAAATAATACACGTTAGGAACAGTAGCCTCCCTTCATAATCAATCCAACCAAAAAGAGAAAAGCTTTAAAATAAACAAGAAAAATGTACAACAACATTTGGAACACAAGTTGTCCAAAAGTTTCAGCATATACCTAACCAACATAGTCTCTTATTTTCCATAAGAAAACCATATTAAACACATTAGTAAACTTGCTTAACTTAGTCTTCAAGATGTAAGGCTTCTCCAAGAACCCTACAGGGTTATATTGGCTGCCTTGTGAAGTGAAGTAAAGAGAGAAAAGAGTTTCTTAGGAAAGATGAAAATTGTTCCAAAGTTAAATGAATTAAGGTGCTATTTTGGAGCCCTTTCAAAAGGGTCACTTTGGCCGACTTAACCTTGAGATTTTGACCACATATTATCATATATTAATAAGCTAGTGATACAACATCTTGGCCTTCACACTGGGGCCTAAATAGGTCTCAAAGTTGATGGGCCTTGGCTGCCCATTTTCTTAATTCTTCTTCATTTATTTTGGGCCCAATTCACCAAGTGAGTCTTGTTGTACTTGGGCCCTTTTAATTATTTGTATTGGGCTAGAAGTATAGTCCATTTATAATACTAACACATGGGGTAAAGTTACACCCTTAACTCAGACTTTATTCATAATCAAAATTGGACAAATTTGATGTCGAGCCTCATCTCCCTTTAGCTAGCAAGTTTAAGCTAAGCTAGTAGGTTACTCACCTGCTAGCTTCCTAAGTCCTACAAGCACCTCACTTCTTTTACTCTATTGAAGGTCATGATCTCCTCAATTTGACTTAAAACTTAATGACACTCGACCCTCTTCAATGTTATACACACATATCGCCCTCTAACATGAGATTTAAGCACTTTTAAAAATTGGCGCTAATTTGAAAAGCCATATCATATTTCATTTGTATTGTACTAGTATTATAATGTGCGAGGTGTTACAGATACTCTTATTGATTTGATTGAGTTAGAGAAGATTAATTTTGATGTGATCCTTAGCATGGATTCGCTCCATGCCTTTTATGCCTTTATTGATTGTTTAGGCCCAACTATCAAGTTCCAATTCCCAAATGATCCAATTCTCCTAAGGTTGTATCTATCACCTCGTATGAGTTAGGACTAATGATATAGAGTCTCTAACTCTAGAGTCAATCCCAATTGTGAATATGTTTCCTGAAGTGTTTCCTGAGGATCTGCTTGGAGTCGCTCTTTATAAGAAGATTGACTTTGGGATTGATATTCTTTTAGATACATAGCCTACCTTAATTCCACCTTATAGGATGGCCCCCACTGAGTTGAAAGAGTTGAAAGTCCAATTGAGAGATTTGTTAGAAAAGTGCTTTATTAGGCCGAGTGTTTCGCCTTGTGGTGCTCCTCTTCTATTCGTGCGAAAGAAAGATGGGTCACTCAGAATATGTATTGATTATAGGAAACTGAACAAGGACACAATAAATAATAAATATCCTCTCCCCAGGATAGATAATCTATTTGACCAACTCCAGGGTGCCTTTTGTTTCTCAAAGATAGACCTCAGATTTGGTTACCATCAGATGAAGGTAAGCAAATATGATATTCCAAAGATAGCCTTTAGGACTATATATGACCATTTTGAGTTCTTGGTCATGTCTTTTTGGTTGGCTAATGCACCTGTAGCCTTCATAGCTTTGATAAACAATATGTTTAGACAATACCTTGATATGTTTGTGATCGTGTTCATCAATGATATTTTGGTGTGTTTGGGAGATAAGGAGGAACATGCTAATCACCTCAGAATTATCTTCCAAACTGTCAAATACCATGAGTTACATACAATATTTTTGAAGTGTGATTTTTGGCTCAAGTTAGTCGCTTTCTTAGGCTATATTATTTCAGTTAATGGTATTCGAGTAGATGCCCAAAAGATAGAAACACTTAAGAACTGGCCGCGACCGACCTCTCCATTTGACATAAGAAGTTTCATACGGTTGGTAGGCTATTATTACAAATTTGTTGAGGGATTTTCTTCAGTATATTTTCCATTGACTAAGTTGACTCAGAAGAAGGTCAAGTTTCAGTTGTCCAATGAATGTGAGAAAAGCTTCCAAGAGTTGAAAATCGACTAACTACTATACCAATTTTAACCTTGTCTGATGGAACAAAAGACTTTATGGTGTATAATGATACGTCAAGAGTCGGTTGGATTGTGTGTTGATGCAAAGAGGAAATATGATAACCTATACTCCCAGACAACTTAAAGTTCATGAGAGGAACTATCAAACCCATGATCTTGAGTTGGTAGCAGTGGTGTTCGCACTTAAGATTTGGCGCCACTACTTATATGGAGTACATGTGGATGTGTTCACTGACATAGGAGATGGTTGCAGTTGCTAAAAGATTATGACATAACCATTCTTTACCATTTAGGTAAAGGAAACATTGTTGTTGATGCTCTTAGCAGGTTGTCAATAGGTAGCATGGCCCATGTTAAGGAAGGAAAGAAGGAGTTAGCTAAGGAAGTGCATAGATTGGCCCAATTGGGAGTTTAGCTCAAAGAGAATAATGAGGGAGGAGTCAATCTTCAAAACAAATCTGCTTCAACTTTAGTGGCAGAGGTGAATGAAAACCAAGAGCAAGATACTATCCAACTTCAATTGAAAGAAGTTGTCCACAAACAGAAGGTGATGGTCTTTTCCAAAAGGGGTGATGGAGTATTGAGATACCAGAGCAGATTGTGGATTCTAGATGTTGATGGTGTTCGAGATAGAATTATGGCTAAAGCCTACAACTCTAGATATTCCATTCATTATTGATCTACTAAGATGTACCACGACTTGAGGGAAGCCTATTGGTGGAGTGGAATGAAGAGGGATATTATTGAGTTTATTTCCATGTGCCTGAATTATTAACAAGTCAAAGCTAAGCATCAAAGGCCATGTGGATTGGCTTAGAAATTTGAGATTCCAAAATGAAAGTGGGAGATAATCAACATGGACTTCATTATTGATCTATCGAGATCCTAAAATTAGCATAATTTGATATGGGTGATTGGGAATAGGATGACCAAATCAGCTTAATTCTTAGCAGTTAAGATGACCAACATTGTAGAAAAGAATGCCAAGTTGTACATCCATGAGATTCTGGGGTTGCTTAGAGTTCCTTTGTCTATCATCTCGGATAGAGGAGCTTAACTAACCTCCTGATTTTGGACCTCTTTCAAGAAAGAGTTGAGTACTAAAGTAAATCTGAGTATTTCTTTTCATCCTCAGATGGATGGCCAAACAGAACATACAATTCAGAATTTGGAGGATATGTTGAGGGCTTGTGTCCTTGACTTTAAAGAAAATAGGGATGACCACTTACCATTGATCGAATTTGCATATAACAACAGTTATCATTTAACTATTCAGATGGCCCCCTATGATGTTTTGTATAGGAGAAGATGTAGATCACCAATTGGGTGGTTTGATGTTAGAGAATCCGAAGTTGATTAGACCCTATCTTGTCCAACTGTCAATGGAGAATGTAAAGGTGATTAAAGAGAGGTTGAGGACTTCACAGAGTTACTAGAAATCGTACACCGATGTGAGGAGGAGAGAATTAGAGCTCCGGGTGAATGATTGGATATACTTGATAGTGTTGCCTATGAAGGGTGTCATAAGATTTGGGAAGAAAGGAAAGCTAAGTCCTCGCTATATTGGCCCCTATCAAATTGTGAAGAGAATTGGGAAGGTTGCTTATGAGTTAGAGTTACCTTCTAAGCTATTCTCGATTCATCTAGTATTTCATGTCTCGATGTTAAAGAAATGCTTGGGAGATCCTTCCTTGGTAATCCTTATTAAGAGTATCAGAGTAAAGGATAGCTTGTCTTATGAAGACATTCCAATACAAATCATTGATCATTAGGTTAACAAGTTGAAAACAAAAGAGATTGCCTCGATAAAGGTCCTATAGAGAAATCAATTCATTGAGGAAGCCACATGGGAAGCTGAATAAGATATGAAAACTATATACCCACATCTAGTCATGCCTGATGATGAGAATGATAAAGGTAATGTCCTTACTCATGATTTGAATTGATTTGTCTAATCCCTTAGTTGATGGTCTATTCTTGAGTCTTAATAGAGATTGTTTAGATGGTTGATGGGTTGTGACTTTGATCAGCTGAGTGAGTATTGAGAAGAACCATGATTGTCATTCGTGCCTTGATGCCTAACCTTACTCATCATTTGAGGATGAATGATTCCAAGGGAAAGATGATATAACACTTAGTAAAATTACCAAAATACCCCTAGATAAGAGGTGTGCACATAACATGTCTTCCCAAACTTTGATAGCAATTCTGAGTTCGAAAATGTGATTAGCATGAAACATTATGTGGGGGAAATGGTCTTGGTTGATTTTTTGAGAAATCGGATCAAAAGATAATTTTTTGATTCAAAAATGTATTCCAGTAAAAGTGTGTGACATATTTACATCGCAGATCTATCCTGGATCAAAAGTTAGATGTGACCCCAATATTTTCTACGAGATTAGAAAACTCGATCGGAAAACATTTAGTGAAAAACCCCTAAAATATACCCAAGTTTGCGATGCGGACTAGGTACGTCGAAGTGTATTTTTTAAATTTTTTGTGAGGGGCATCCCAAAATTTTTTCAACCCCTTATAAACTTAAAACACAATCAAAATGGGTTATTTTGAGTGTAAAAAGGGTTTTAATCCCTATTCCTATGTCTTTCTAAGCTTCTAACAAAGACTAGGGCTAGAGAGAAGAGAAGAGATGCGAGAATTCAATAGGATTAAGGAGAATTCTTATGAGGTTGACTATCAAAGCTGTATGTAAGGTTAAAATAAAACATGGGAATATTCTTCCGTACCCTAATTGATGGTAATAGAAAGATTGTGAAAGAGTTGAGTCTCTATGCATGTTTTCTTGAAATATGTTCTTATAAAATGTATATTCTCAGTATTTTACATGCTTGATGATCAGCATAAACTTGATATTATTAATTAAGTACTTTTTATGAGTTATTTCATAAAACCTACATGTTACTTTGTAAAATAATGCATGAATGAACCTAGAGATTGAGTGTAGAGCCATAATTTGAGAATGTTGATTGTGATTGTGATGTAAGCATGATGATAGGTTCATAGAACTTGATGGTCCCATGAGTAACCACAATGGAACTCTAGAGATTTGTCTAATTGACTTCCTCCTAATGATTGATCTAATTCATGAGCTATTGAATGAGAATTGAATTGATAAGATGATTGATATGATAGGTCGAAAGGCCCATTTGAGATAAAGCTAATGCGATGATGAGAGTCTCTACGAGACTAATTGAGATGATTGATTAAGATGGATGGTCTTATGAGCATTGGATCTGGGGAGGAGTATCGAGCACCGAAATGAGTAATAGTAAATCTTACTCACACTCATTAACTACATCACCAAGAGTTGGTGCGGCTTGTACCATTACATCAGAGGTTCCCTCTTGAGTTGAAGTCCCTGAAAGCAATGGGGGACTTAAGATACTAGATCCCTTGTGGATTCAATTCATTCTTTACCTGGCAAGTATGAAATGACTTTGCTAATATCAGCAGGATTATTGTACGATCACTGGCTCATAAGTAATTATTGTCGGATAAGAAAAACTCTCAGAAAGTTCCTACCTTGAGTACTCTGAGTTG
>DF357586.1:124639-148621 GCA_000787875.1 Solanum virginianum
GGACTACTGGCTCATAAGTAATTATTGTCGGATAAGAAAAACTCTCAGATAGGTGCCACACTAATAGTACTCTTAGTTGTTTAATTGTATGAGGTTGGATTGGTATTGATGGGTCATTTTCTACTCTTTATTCTTGCTTTAGGTATACATTTGACATTCTAATTGAGTATCTTCTGAGTTGATGTTATTTTATACTATTCTGCATATATCTATTTCATTCAGCCACTTTACATACTCATACATTTCACGTACTAACATCTATTTGAAATGTATCATTTTATGATGTAGAGGTAGGTACTAGAGATCATCAATAGGTGCACCATTGAGGATCTGTTACAATCAGTTGAGTTGGTGAGCCTCCCTTACTTCGGGGGATCCTCGTTTTATTTTCATCTGTCTATTAGAGTTGGAATTTAGACTAGCTTTACTTTTGAGCTAAGGTAGTCATTGGTCTGTCATTGGTCTGTCATTGGCACTAATTGATAGTGATAGAGGCTTCATAGACTAGAGTGGAGTTGTTGATTTGAGATTAAGTTAAGCTATTTTCTTTCATACTAGCCTATTTATTTGATGTGACTATAATTTGGTTCAAACAGAAAAACCAACGAACTAATTTTTTTAAATTTTGGTTTAGATTTTTCGGTTATTTGGATCGGTTTCTACTTAAAATTTTAAAAATTTTATAATTCGGTTCGATTTTTGGCTTTGAAATTTTTAATTTTTGTTAAACCAAAAAACCAAATTTTAACAGTTCACTTATTCAATATATTAACTTTCAGTTCCCAAATATTTTTAATTTTTGTTAAACCAAAAAACCAAATTTTAACAGTTCACTTATTCAATATATTAACTTTCAGTTCCCAAATTAACTAATTATGTATAAAGTATTCAGTATTTATAAATCCCTTAGGAAATCTCTGTTTCTGCTCTTAATCTCACTCTCTTTCTCTCGATAAGCTTCAATGGCGGACTCTATTAAATCATTGAAGAAGGTCAAAGCTTTCTGGCACTCTTAGATTCATGACGATGAAAAATGGAATCTCAACAAGAAACTGCTTCGAGCTAAAACTCTTTTCGCTGGCTCCATCATTTTCATGCTCCAATATGGTGATCTCATCGCTATCTGAAGGACAGTTGATATTCATTCTTAGCTTTGTATCAAATCAGATGAAGACCTAATTATTTATTGTATATGTTTATTAAAAATGATTTTATTTAATTAATCTCACAAACCAAAAACCAAAATGAAATAAACCAAATAGAAATTGTAAAAATTAAAACTAACCCGAATTTATTTTAGTTTGTTTTAGATTGACATTTTCACTATACCAAAAACTGAAAATCCGAACCAAATTTTGTAAACCAAGCCGAATCGACCGAAAGCCCACCCATAGTGACTATATAAGACTCAGATTATCTACCACTTATTATCCTTAGTCTTTCGTTGATTGGTTAGCTATGTTGATTGAATGATTGTGATGAGGCCAAGTAGTTCTGCCGGCCATGTCTAGGGTATCCTCTCGGGATGTGACACTATCCATACAGCTAGTCGAATACTCAATCAAATTCTCCATTGTAAAACACAATCTACTCCATATGAAAAGTGGAAAGAGAGAAAGCCCAACCTTTATTATTTGAAAGTGTGAAGGTGTTTGACTAAGATCTAGATTCCTAAACCCAAAAGGGAAATAATAGGATAAAAAAATGATTGATTGTGTCTTCATAGTATATTCTATGAATAATAAATCATATTGATTTTTGTACGAAGATCAGAAAATCCTGAAATTCATAATAATTAAAAATTAAATTACGTAATGCTAAATTCTTTGAAATGATATACTCGTATAAGAAACATTCCAAATTACCTAATGAAGGAACAATGACCTTGAGAGGAAACAAAGGAGAGTGATCATAATGAAAAAAAATCCAAGGCTTAGCAAATGTCAAAGGACCACTGCGCCCTTCGGATAAGATTTTGTAACATTTTACTAGAAAATGAGCTTTGAACCTTCAGAGAAGCTAAGACTTCTTCAGAAGCACAATATTGGAAAGAGGAAGTCAATAGTGAGATTGAATCCATAACAAATAATCATGCATAGGAATTGGTTGATCTTTCTCTTTGAAATAAACCCTTTAGGATCCGAATAAATTTTTAAAAGAAAAAAGAAATTTGATAGCACTATTGACAAATATAAAGCGAGGCTGGTTGTTGAAGAATTTAGACAATGTGAAGGTCTTGACTACTTTGATAAATACTCACTGGTAACTAGAATTACTTCAATTGAAATGTTAATAGTACTAGCTGCAGTGCACAGTCTAAAAATTCATCAAATGAATGTCAAATAGCTTTATTAAATGGAGATTTGGAAGAAGTAATTTATATGGAACAACTAGAAGGGTTCATAGTTCTTGGAATTAAAAAAAAGGTGTGTAGACTTGTTAAATTATCATATGGACTAAAACAAGTACCCAAATAATGACAAGTAAAATTTGACCATACAATGTTGTCAAATAGTTTCAAAATGAATGAGTGTGACAAATGTGTTTACATTAAGAACACTGTAAATAAAATTGTCATTGTTTGTTTGTGTGTGATTGATATGTTAATAATGAGTAATGATAGTGCTAATATAAACATATTCTTGCTAGTAAGTTTGATATGAAAGACCTAGAAGTTGATAACTTGATATTTAAGATTCAAAAAACTCTTCGTGGTTCAGCATTGTCTAAATCTCATTATATTTGAATGGTACTAGAAAAATTCAAGTATTTAAACTACAAAAGTGCAAATACCTAATTGATCTAGACCTTGATCTTGCTAAGAATAAAGGTGAAAGTCTGTCTCAATTAGATTATACCAAAGTGTTGCAAAGTTTAATGTACATCATAAACTGTACGCGACTGGGCATAGCTTGTTCTCTAAGTAAATTGAGTTGATACGTAAGTAATTAATATATTGTAAAAATATAGCACATTTACGGTCTAAAAATTCATCAAATGAATGTCAAAATAGTTTTATTAAATGGAGATTTGGAGGACCAAATATATATGGAACAACTAGAAGGGTTCATAGTTCTTGGAAATGAAAAAAAAAGTGTGTAGACTTGTTAAATAATTATATGGACTAAAACAAGTACCCAAATATTGACAAGCAAAATTTGACCATACAATGTTGTCAAATAGTTTCAAAATGAATGAGTGTGACAAATGTGTTTACATTAAAAACACTGCAAGCAAAATTGTCATTGTTTGTTTATGTGTGGTTGATATGTTAATAATGAGTAATGACAGTGCTAATATAAACATATTCTTGGTAGTAAGTTTGATATGAAATACCTAGAAGTTGATAACTTGATATTTAAGATTCAAAAAACTCTTCATGGTCCAGCATTGTCTAAATCCCATTATATTTGAATGGTACTAGAAAAATTCAAGTATTTAAACTACAAAAGTACAAATACCTAATTGATCTAGACCTTGATCTTGCTGAGAATAAAGGTGAAAGTCTGTCTCAAATAGATTATACCAAAGTTTTGGGTAGTTTAATGTACATCATGAACTGTACGTAACTAGGCATAGCTTGTTCCCTAAGTAAATTAAGTTGATACATAAGTAATTAATGTATTGTCAAAATATAGCACATTTGATATCTAAAATAAGGGATTTTGCATGTTCTTAATGCAATTTTTTACGATTTTTATCTCTTTTGTGTTATTTGCAGAAAATACAGGTTCGCATGATTTTGGGAGAAAGTTACAGATTTTGCTAATTTTGAGGATATACGAGTCACATTACGGGTCATAGCCCATGCTATGAGTCATAATTTACCCCTTGTAGCCATTTCTAATGTTCAAATACAGAATCTGAAGTTATGAAGGTCAGCTATATAAGACCAACCTACGAGTCGTAGGTCTGAGTATGACTCATAGGAAGTGGTTTCGTAGCTATTTCTAGAGAGTATAAAAATTGGACCAAGAACTGCCATCAAGGACTACAAGAATGCTCTACGAGTTGTAGATCAAGCAATGAATCACATCATGGATTATAGCAGTCAGGTCCATAATGCCAAGTACTGACTATGAAAGCCCAACTATGACTCGTAGGTCACCCTACGAGTCGTACCTACGAGTCATATCTACTGCTAGCTGTATTTTATATTTTATTTTGTAAATTGTATAAATAGAAAGACACACATCGATAGAGAATCAATAGATAAATAATTTTTAATTATTCTAGAGAGCATTTCCTAGGGTGTGTAGATACTTAGGGTTTTGCTCTGATGACCCAATTTGGGGATTTGGAATCACTTGTAATTCAACTCCATTATTCAAGCTTGTGAATCTAACATCAAGGTGGTTTATTTTTCTTTATTTTCTTTAGATAATCTCTTAATCATGTCTATTTTATTCATTGTTTATGATTTTGCCCAGGCTATGAATAGCTAAACCCCCACAACTTGGGATTGTGGGAACCATGAGTAGCTAGCTTCTTATAACCTAGATTGTTTGCATTTGTTTGATTGGGCATTTGAATGTATTGTCCATTGTCCTTCAGATTGCTTGTTATTTGGTGGTGGCCAACACCAAACCTTGCCTAGTGTCATAATTCCGACCAAGGTAGTGATGAATAGGAAAAGAAAATGCGTGACAGTATTCGATTGATATGTTCTAGTCTACTCAAAAGGAGAGGTTGACTAGGATAATAGGTAATGGTTAGTTGGACACCGTAGTAGCCGATCAAACACCATTGTGAAATACGACCTTCAACTTTACCAAAAGGATGAAAGAACCTAAGTTATCGTCCTACATATGATATTTCAATTAAAGTTATGTTATCTAGGGTATTTGAGTTAGTAAATCATGGGGAACATAATTCCCAAGTTGATCCTCAAATTGGTTGTTGCTTTGTTTTAGTAGTATAGTGTTTTTATTTACTTCACTACAAATAGCAAACCCCCCCATTCTAGAAACTATTGTTGATTGGTACTTGAAATAATTGCTGGTGAGTCAAGGTTAAGAAACCCCATATTTCCTATGTATTCGACCCTAGCCACTAGTTGAGTTTATACTTGATAGCGACCCCTTTATTGTTGGAGCATGAACATCAGTAATCCCAACAAAAATCATTAGATGGTAATGAAATGGGTTTTGGGGTATTTAAAATACACCCAAACTTTGTTTGCATTAGAACAGGTATCCAACAGTTGTTAAAGGATATAATGATGCAAACTAGATTACTAGTGAACTTAAACTAAGTCCACAAGTGGATACGTTTTTACTATTAGTAGAGGAGCAGTATTATGAAAATCATCCAAACAAATATGTACAGCTTGATCTATAATGGAGGCTGAGTTCATAGCATTAGACAAGGTTGGTGAAGAAGCTAAATGGCTCCAAAATTTCTTACAAGATATTCTATTTTGGCCCAAATAAATAACTCTTATATGCATGCATTATGATAGTCAAGTGGCAATAGAAAGAGATTGAAGGAAAATATATAACAGTAAGTCTTGTCATATATAACGAAGACACAATACCATTGAACAATTACACTCTAGTGGAATTATCACAATTGAGTATGTAAAATCAAAGGGGAATGTGTCAAATCCACTTTCAAAAGGCCTAACTAGGGAGGGAGTTGAGAGATCATCAAAGAGAATGGGACTATTGCCAAGGACAAATCATCGTGCTAGTAACTCTATCTAGAAGATTGGAGATCCCAATATCTAGGTTCAAGGAGATCAAACAAAGTCATTGATGATGGTTTATCATTGTCAAAATTACTAAAAGGTCCATTCTCATGATAAGACAATGTTCAATAACAAAAATAAGGTAATTTGACCTTTTAATGGTTTTTATGTTTGATACAGGGTATATCAAATAGTGTATCTATAGAATAGCACATTTAGAAATCACCTATATAAGTCATGGCCTTATTTCATATGTATCTTAGGAGTTCTATAGAGACTATATTCATGTCATGTTTTATTTTGTAAAATTCCTAATGAAGCCTCGCATGGCTTTTTTTATGATGTTATCAGTTTTTAAATTTTATCTTTCCACTTAATGAATCACTCAATGTTTTATTAGATGTTTTACCTTTTGCTTCTACGTACATATCAGTTCATAAGTGGTATCACAGAAATAAGGTTTATGGACGATCACCTATATCATTGCGAGGCTACGCACATATTTAAGAAGGTACTTATTTATTCTACTCTTGATCGTGAAATTGATCTTAAAGCAATAAGCTCCAAAGCCTGTTGAATTCATACGTGTTGAATGAGTAAATGATTAGAAATAATTGTAAGGCTAGAGTGATGACATCACTCGTTGGATTAGATTATGACTTGAGGATACAATTGGAAGTGTAGTAAGGGACGTGTTGTTAGGAAGGAAGCATATAATGACCTAGGCCACTAGTTACATTATTCTCTTTGGGCCTAAGTCAACATGATTTCAAAACATGTTACTACAATGGAAGGGCTGCTTACTTATATAGTTAATACTCTCACTAAGGTTTGCCCTGCCTTATTGCAATTTGCCTAAACTCATTTATACTTTGTCCTACATCAACAAAACGGATACATAGTAGTTACAATTACATCTATAATAACCCAGCTTGCTAGTGATAGTGTCGACTTTAGGCATAGGTCCACACAATTTCAAAACACAACTATGATGTAGGTCTACTTACTTATATAGGTAACATTTCTCTTATGTTTTGTCGGTGTAGGACTTTTTATCCTAAGAAGAGTGTCACATACATCCCCTCTTATATATGGACTAAAAATCTTTGTACCCTACCATTAACAAGAACCATGTTCTTGTATAGATACTAGTTAAGATCATCCACACACAATAACAGAAAGAACACATGATATAGAGAGGAAAAGCTCCTTGTTCAAAGGAGAAACAACCACTGCCTACCACTTGTGGGGTTTCAACACCTTTACTACTTCAAAATGAGGAATGCCAAGATTACAACTTTGCAATACTTAATTCATTTCTCACTTTACATACTAACTGATCAAGAGTGATCAATTCTAACATTGCAAAATGCTAAACTCACTTCCCACACAAATTCTCTCTCAATAGAAATCCTCACTTACAACTATTTGTCACTCAACAATAATTTTAAATAGTCCAATATAACATTAGAAAGAAAACCTAACTCTATATCTATTTAAATTTAACCTCATGTTCGCAAAAATGCAAGTTGCCTTTATTATTGGGTTCTACATTTTTAGATTGCAAAAATTGCTATTCTAAGGTTTGGCATTTGCCTTATATACTGCCTCCTAAAATTGTCCTGATAGGAGATTCCTTTGCAACTAGTACCATTGGTTATTTATTCTCATAGGAGTCTTGTTTCAACTTTGGATAAGATCTTCTTATTAAATGAATCTATGCCCTTTATGCCTCTTCACCTAGTGCGATGTTATTAACCTAGTTCTATTTACCATCATCAAAACTACAGAAGTCTAATAAGGAATCAATATCCTCACTGACGTTTGTCTCACCACATGCGATAAACCTAGTCTTAGTACTAAAGTTTTCCCACCATATTGAAATTTTCCTAAACTCAATTAAACTCTGGTCCATAACAACAAGATTGATATAAAAGTGGCTTTGTAACCTATAATAGCTCAGATCCCTAGTGTTTAAGGAGGAGGATGTCATGATATCACTAATTATTGTTGCACAACATTGAAGCTTGTGGAAAGATATATAGAATATTAGCATACAAAGGATTTTCCTACGGTCTGAAGTACCTTCGGCAAAGGAAAATTTGGTGCACTAAGATTTCATCTTTTTGGAGTCTAGGAAGGTTTGGACAAGAATATTCAATTGTTTACATTCTTACCTTACAATTTTGCAAGAGATTATTTGTACCGCTCGAATCTATGGCCTCATTATCATGTTGCAACTTTGCCAACCCTACCAAAGCTTTCATCATGTTACATTACATTACTAATATAAATATATTTAGATTATATACACATAATAAAAATTATTATTGTTCCTTTATAATGTTGTAGTGCCTTCTTGATAATAAAAATCTGTACTGAGAAAGCAGGAAGCTTATACATATGAAGTTAGTGAAGCTAAAAGATATTCAAGTTGATAGTTGGGTGTATTGTAACATCTGGTAAAATTATGCGCATAATATGTATTTCCATGCTCCAATGGCAAATTCAAGACCGGATATGTGATCAGCATGAAAATTGAGTGGGAAAATGGTCTCGGTTGATTTTTAGAGCAACTAGATCAAAAGATAATTTTTTGATTTGAAAATGCGAACCAGTAAAGGTGTGCGGCAGAGGCGCGACGTGCCTCCATCACGGACCAGCACTTAGCTTTGTCACAAAAATTTTTTACGGGATTAGAAACCTTGTTCGGAGTATTTTTGGTGAAATATATAAAAAAAACTTACACAGTCCATGTCGCGGACCCGATTTTCCAAGATGGGCTTTTTTCAAATTTCATTAGGGGCATTCTAGACCTTTTCAAACCCCTCTGAACTTAATATATGACCAAAATAGGTCATCTTAAGTATAAAAAGGGTTTAAACCTATTCTAAGTCCTTTTTTTAAGTCCTTGAAAAAGGCTAGGGCTTGAGAGAAGAGAAAAGGAACTTGATATTGAAGAATTCAAAGGAAAATTCTTAAAAGTTGATTGATAAAGCTTCACATCAGGTATGTAAGGCTTAAGTAAAAGCATGAGATTGTCCTCTTATATGCCCCATAGATAGTCATAGAAAAGTTGAAAGTCTAATGAGTTTACATACATGATTATATTTTTGAATAGTTTCTTCAAGATTTTCTTGAAAAAATTATATTAATCCCATGTATTTTTATGTGTTGATAATCATCACAAACTTATCTTTCTTGAATTGAATACTTTACATGAGATATTGTATAAATCCTACATGTTAACTCTTGAAAGTATGCATGAATGAAGATAGGGATTGTGTCTAAAGCCTTGAATCGAGAATGTCGATTGTGATTGTGATTACAATGTGAGAATGATGATAGATTGATAGTACTTGATAGTCCTATGAGTCTACATAAATGAACTGTAATGAATTGTCTATTCAATTATTCCATAATGATTGTCCTAAGCCTTGAGTTATTAATTAAGAGGTTGATTAATGAGATGATGAGAGTCCCTGTGAGACTAATTGAATGATGAGTGCCTCCATGAGGCTGATTTGAGATAAGTTGATTGAGATGATTTGATTGGACTGATTATCTTATGAGCATTGAGTATTGGGAGGAGTATCGAGCACCAAAAGAGTGACAGTTAATCTAAATCACACTCGTCAAACTACGTTGCCAAGTGTTGGTGAGGATTAGGACCATCACAGTACATTATGTTGAGATTCCCTCTTGATACAGTCCCTAAAACAATAGAGGATATGTTTGATTATTGGTGGTCCCTAGTGGATTTGATTCGTTCCCCACCTGGCAAGTACAGAATGGTTGTGCAACAATGATGGTTTGTTATACAATCACTGGCTCATAAGTGATTGTTGTCGAATAAGACAAACTCTAAAAAAGTTTCCACTTTGAGTACTCTGAGTTGAGATCAGATAAGATGAGTTGAGTTGAGTCTGATTTGATTGATGAGGTTTGATTGGTTAATGGGTCACTTGTCTACTTTTTATTCTTGCTTTAGATATATATTTAACATGTTGATTATTCATTTTCGTGAGTTGATGTTGTTTCATATTATTTTGTCTGTTTCTATTTCATTCAGCTATTTTACATAGCGTACATTCCACATACTAAACGACTCGGCGCTACATCATTTCATGATGGAGATATAGGATTTAGAGATTGTCAACAGGCACATAATTGAAGATCTGCGATGTTCAGTTGATTGGTGAGTCTCCCCTACTTCAGAGGATTTATTATTTTTATTTCATCTTCCTTTAGAGTCAGAATTTTAGAGTAGCTTTACTATTTCTTGAGTTGAGGTAGCGATGGGTCTGTCATTAGCACCGATATATAGTAATAGAGGCTTCATAGACTAGAGTCATACATTTACTTAGATTACATCAAAATCCTATCCTTTGACCACTTTGAGCATTCCTACATCTAATACTTTTTTTTCCACTATTACTTGCATGGTAGGCCAAAATCTTTCCCCACAAGAGTTATCCTAGATTCTAAGGTCTAGGAATCAATTAACTAGTTAGAAGAATGATTAATATAACTTATCTTTAATGATAAAATGGATGGAAAACTGAAAAGGAAAAAAAAAAACCCTAAGTCATTACTGGTCTAACATAATACAAGAAAGTCGTTGAATTTCATATCTTGTGCTTCCACATTTAAATTAGACATTAAGTCTATTTTTGTCTTTATCACAAGCATAGAACTCCCACATTTTAAATATGATCTCAAATATATTTTTCATGTAATTGAAAATATTATTTTACTTACTTATTTTCTCATGCTTTCAACAGGTGATGTAGGAAAAGGCGGTCAGGTGCAGATTCCGTGCATCATCGAAGTACTCAGCGATGGCCGACCTTGACCACTAAATGGTATAATGGTTCACAAACATTGAGTAAATTGCACGGACTAGAAAAATATTTTGGAAAGGACATTGTACATAGCATTCCATATCATATTTCTATAGGATACCACATAGAAAGAGTACATGGAGGCTTTTAGCTAAACAAGTACGAGGATTTCTGTGATTTACAAGCTTTTGGAAGAGAGATTAGTAGTAGAAATTCATCTTTTTCTCATGTAATTCATCTTGCCCACATTAATGACTATAGATTATGGTATTATTTTCTTACATTTGAACATGTATAGCTAATACCCCAATGTTGGGGGTATGTATATGATATGGATTTTTGAAGTATTAGGTAGGTCTATGATATTTTGATTGTTTAGATGTTAATCTAAGTGAGTTTACATGTGTTGCCATGTTTAATTTATAGTTCTGAGGTTGAAATCTTAGGGTTTACATTAGATGTCTGATTATTGCATTAACTTGAGTAATTGGTGAAACGCCCCAAAAAGTGCCCAAAAATGTACCTCAAAAATGCCCATAATCTTAATTTCATATATCATAATATCCATGTGTGGTATTGAAAATCTGACTCATATTCGTTATTAGGGGGAAAATAATTTTTCAAAAATTTTCTTATCTAAAGAGGATCCACGCCCCTGGTGCGATGAGGCCAGGGCACGGACTTGTGTTATTTTGTTGCCAGATTTTCCTGTTCAGTCCAAACCTTGGAGTCTTAGGCCTAAGCCCTCCTATGCGTAAAAATAGCTATACTTACTCATTTTTAAACCCCATATCATTTAAGACATTCCCCAAAACCCTCTGTAACACTTAACTAAATATTTCATCAAAATTCAAGTGTTCCAAACTCATTCCAAATCTCAAGGAATTCATCCATGTTTCAAGTTCTCATTGAAATCGTCATCAAGGAAATCTCTAATGTTTAGGTGTGTAAGTTTTAACCGGTGGGTCCTTTCACCCATGGTGCCCAGCCTTTCTTTTTATGTAAATCGCATGTTTTCAAGTTGGATTATCTATGGGTATCTCTTATTATGAATTTGAATACAAACTATGTTGGGGTTTTATAAAATGTTAATTGTTTAAGCATGTTTTAAGTTATGAATCTATGAACCATTATAAGATTTGATTCGGGTTTCATGAATCTTGCATGAGGGTGTTACCAAGTGTTGGTGGGTGGATTTAGATTAAGTTTTCTCATATGATCTCACTCTTGAATTAAATGATTATGAACTAGAATTACACACCCGCCAAGTATTTGATAAACTGTCGGTTAAGGGTTCTTGAGTTATTGAAGGTCTATTGCATGGATTATGAGTTAAGTGACTTTATAATAATGAAAATATTATATGTGTGTGTTTATTTCATGAAAAGTATCTATAGTGTTGCAAGTTGATGACACCTTGTTGAGGGGGTGCTATGCCTCAATCACCTTATCGGGGGTGCTATGCCCGTACTACCAATTAAGGGGTATATACTTTAATCACCTTGTCAGGGGGTGCTATGCACGTATTACCATGTTCAGGGGTATATACATTGACCACCTTATCGGGAAGTGCTATGCCCATACTACTATGTTGAGGGGTACATACCTTGACCAACTTGTCAGGGGATGTTATGCCTGTACTACCAATTGAGGGGTACATACCTCAATCACCTTCCAAGGGGGTGATATGCCTTGGATTCTAAGTACTAGTTTGCTTGGTATATGATGATAGTATCTTCCTACATATGTAATACGTTCTATCCAACCATGTTTTACTTCAAGTATTGATCATGCATGTCATATTTCTATTATACTTACCCATTGCTTATATATATGCATTTTGATTATGTTGCCTGTCTCTTGTTGCATTGTATCCTACATACTTAGTACATTTAAGTGTACTAACGCATACTCTATGACTACATAATGTTACTATGTAGGAATCGGAGCCCTTCGCGATCATCCTCCCCATGGCTAGTTGGTCATCTTAAAGATAAGCTATTGGTGATTCCTCAAGTTCAGGGAAACTAGATTTGCACTCTTACTTGGGTTATCTCTTTATGTTGAACTTTTATACTAAAAGGGTGAGCCCGAAAAGTTGTCTTAGCCCCTGCCAAATCTATGTTAGAGGTGTTGTTGGACAAGTGACGTAATTATGCTTCGTGGCTTGACACTTTATGATTTATGCTATTAAAGATTTCCCTTAGTCCCTTATCCTTATTTATACTCTCTTGATGTTGTTTAATTGCTTCTGCAACTAAGGATGTGTAAATGATATGCTAAGAGGCTTGTTTGGGGTCCCTTCGAGTTCCCATTCATCGTGTGATGTATAGGCCTTAGGCTTGGGTCATGATAAACTTGGTATCAGAACACTAAGTTGATAATGGTCCTCGACATCCAACACACCGCATCGATTAGACTCTTATTCATAATTGTGAAGTGCACCACAACTATGAGTAAGAGGTTATGAGGCATTTTAGGAAATGTTGCCCTTCTTCATGATCTATGTCATGTTATAGGAGTTAAGGTAAGGCTTTCCCCTAACGAATGTTGTTTGCATGCTAGATCATGCCTTATCTAAAATGAAGAAGATTTCCCTTCTTCTTGATCTATGTCGTACTATAGAAGTTAAGGTAAGGCTTTCCCCAAACGAATGTTCTTTGCTATTTTAGATCATGCCTATCCCAAGGGGAACAAGAGCTCGTACACCCAAAGAACAACCTGCTTATGAAGAGTTCTAGGATGCTACTACAATGTTAGCTCAAGCTATGACTAATCAAATCAACCAAGGGGTCCAAGCCCCTTATGCTCCTACTTCGTCATCTAGGGTGAGGGATTTTATGAAGATGAACTCACTGGAGTTCCATGGGTCTAAAGGGGATGAGGACCCTCAAGAATTTACTGATGAGATGTACAAAGTGTTATCTATTATATAGGTTAGATCGGAGGAGAAGGCAGAGTTGGCAGCTTACCAACTCAAGGGGGTGGCCCAAATATGGTTTACCCAATGGAAAGTGGAGAAGGGGAATAACAATGTGATTATTTAGGAGGAGTTTAAGGCAGCATTTCTCAACTAGTTCTTTCCTCTTGAGCTAAGGAAGGCCAAAATAATGGAATTTATGAATTTAAAGCAAGGGTTGATGAGTGTGAGGAAGTATGCCCTCATGTTCAACCAACTTTCCAAATATGCTCCATAATTGGTGGCTGAGCCAAGGTCTAGGATGAATAAGTTTGTGATGGGTGTGTCCGATTTGGTGAATAAGGAGTGTCGTGTCGCCATGTTTATAGGTGATATGGATTTATCCTACCTCATAACTTATGTCGAACAATTATAAGGGGAAAAGTTGAGGAAAAGAAGATGTAATAAGGCCAAGGAGGCCCATTTTGAAGGTAGGTTCCAATCCGAAGGGTGGCCAGTTTCATCAAGGCCAAGGGTCTTCTAATATTTCTAATAGAAGGTTTGCTAATGGCAACCCAAGGCCCCAAAGAGGTGGTGATGTGGTGCCTAAACCTATGTGCCTAAGATGTGGTAGAGGCCATGATGGCCCATGTTTGAGAGACACTAATGCTTGCTATAGTTGTGGGCAAGTGGGTCATAAAATTATTGATTTTCCATAAAATCAAAACAAGGGTAGAGATGGCCATCCATAAAGTCTAGGTGCTATGGGTTCCTAGGGGAAGAGGAGGCAAACAAGGGGGTACTCCAAGGCAAAATTGGTTCTATTCTCTTCAAGGGAGACAACGGGTAGATGAGGTGCCCGATGTGGTCATCACTATGTTAAAAGTCTTTGATTTTGATGAGTATTGATAGACCCAGGTGCCACTCTTTCTTTTGTTACTTTTTTTGTTGCCAAAAAGTTTCATATTAACCCCGAATTGTTGTGTGAGCCATATGAAGTGCCTACCCTCGTTGGTGCATCTATTGTTGTTAAAAGAGTCTATACAAAATATCTTGTATTCATTTTGCATAAAATATTTCCTTGTGATTTTGTTTTATTGGATTTGGTAAATTTATTGTCATTCTTGGGATGGATTGGTTGCATGCATATTATGCCTCTATTGATTGTAGAACTTGTGGGGTCAAATTCCAATTCCCTAATGAACCCATTCTTGAGTGGGAGAGTCATGATGTAGTGGTCAAGGGTAGGTTTATTTCTTGCATTAAAGCCCAAAAGAGCAATTGAGAGATTTATTGGAGAAGGGTTTTATTAGGCCTAGCCAATCACCTTAGGGTGCACCGGTGTTGTTTGTGAAGAACAAGGATGGTACTCTTAGAATGTGCACTGATTACCGGCAACTCAATTGGGTCACCATAAAGAATAAGTATCCTCTACAAAGGATTGATGATCTTTTTGACCAACTTCAAGGGGCTAGTCACTTCTTCAAGATTGATCTTTGGTCCAGGTATCACCAAGTTAAGGTGAGGGAGTCTGACATTCCTAAGATGGCCTTCTGGACTAGATATGGGCACTATGAGTTTATGGTTATGTCTGTAATGACCTGACCCAACACTGTGTAGTATTATCCACTCTTGGCCTAGCCCATCACGGATTTGTCCCTTTGGGCTCACCCCAAAAGGTACCTCACAGTATATAGACCAGTCCTTTACTTATATACCCAACATCTTTCTTGTGTTTTTCCGATGTAGGACTTCTCATCTCAAGATGGGTTGTTACATACACCCCGTCTATAGACTCAGCATCCTCGCTGAGGTTTGCCCCCATCGCATGGGATTCGCCTAGACTAAGCACTGAGGTTTGCCTCGCCTAACTGAGATTTTCCTAAACTTAGTTGAACTCTGACTCACATCAATAAGGCTGACACAAGAGTTTCTCTGATACCATCGGTAACAACCTAACCTAACATTGTGAAGTATTGTCCGCTCTTGGGCCTAACCCATCACGAATTTGTCCCTTTGGGCTTACCCCAAAAGGCGTCTCACAGTATATAGACCAGTCCTTCATATATATACCCAGCACCTCTCTTATGTTTTGCTGATGTGGTACTTCTCATCTCAAGAAGGGTGGCCAGTTTCATCAAGGCCAAGGGTCTTCTAATATTTCTAATAGAAGGTTTGCTAATGGCAACCCAAGGCCCCAAAGAGGTGGTGATGTGGTGCCTAAACCTATGTGCCTAAGATGTGGTAGAGGCCATGATGGCCCATGTTTGATTTTCATTGATGATATCTTGATCTGTTCCCATCGCGAGGAGGAGCATATAGCTCACTTAAGGGTAGTGTTACAAATCTTGAGAGAGGAGACGTTGTATGCAAAGTATGAAAAATATGAGTTTTGGTTGAAAGAGGTTGCCTTTCTAGGACATGTAGTATCGAGGGATGGCATTAAGGTGGATCCTAAAAAGATGGAAGTGATTAGAAATTGCCCTAGACCTTTGACCTCATCAGATTTTAGAAGTTTCTTGGATTTAGCGAGTTATTATCGGAGGTTTGTGAATAGGTTCTCTTCTATTGCTTCTCATATGACTAAGTTGACCCAAACAAAGGCAAAGTTTGTGTGGACCGATGAATGTGAAAAGAGTTTCCAAACTTTGAAGGATAGGCTTGCCTCCGCTCCTATCTTATCTCTACCAGAAGAGTTGGAAGGGTTTGTTGTGTATTGTGATGACTCAAGAGTTGGTTTGATGTGTGTTTTTGTCACGACCCAAGCCTAGGGCCTAGACATGACTAGGAACATGGGGAACCTGAAGGGAGAATTATTTGGGTTGTATTTTAATGCAAAATGGTAAGGTGATAGCTTATGCCTTTAGACAATTTAACATGCACAAAAACAATTATCCTACCAATGATATTGAATTAGCCGCCGTGGCATTTGCTTTGAAAAATTGGCGTCATTATTTGTATGGGGTGCATGTTGATGTGTTTATCCATCACAAGAGCCTCCAATATGTGTTCACCCAAAAACATCTCAACTTGAGACAACGAAGATAGTTAGAACTTCATAAATTTATGATATGAGTGTACATTATCACCCCGGTAAGCTAATGTTGTGGCCGATGCTTTGAGTAGGGTGTCTATGGGTAGCCTAGCTCATATTGATGATGGTGGTTAGAGAGGTCCATTAGTTGGCTAGATTGGGAGTTAGGTTGTAGGAGATTGACAATGGAGATGTAGTGGTTGTTGATGGTTATAAGTCTTCTTTGATTGAGGAGGTGAAGGCAAAGCAAGATCTTGACCCCGCCTTATTAGAATTGAAGGCCTTGGTGAGAGTTAATAAATTGGAGGTTTTCTCTCAAGGGGGAGATGGTGCACTTAGGTTCCATGGTAGATTGTGTATGCCTAGTGTGGATGACTTGATAGAGAATATTCTTGATGAGGCTCATAATTCTTCCTATTTTATTCACCACAATTCTACAAAGATGTATAGAGATTTGAGGGAAGTGTTTTGGTAGGGAGGTATGAAGAGAGATATTGCTAAGTTTGTATCTGGTTGTTACAATTGCCAACAAGTGAAAGTTGAGCATCAAAGGTTGGGTGGCCTATCCCAAGATATAGAGATTCCTACTTGGAAGTAGGAGGAAATCAACATGGTTTTATGGTTGAGGTGCCTAACACCAGAAAGCATTTTGATTCTATTTGGTTGTGGTTGATAGAATGACAAAGTCGGCTCATTTCCTACCAGTTAAAGTTACTTATGGTGCCAAAGATTATTCTAATTTCTATATTCATAAATTGGTTAGATTGCATGGGGTGCATTTGTCTATCATATTGAAACGACCCCAAATAGTGCCCGAAAATGTGCCTCGGAAGTGCCCAAATTCGTAATTTCCATATATTTCAAAATCCATGCGTGATATCAAAAATCTGACTTCATATTCTTGTTCAACGGGACAAATTGAGTGGGATATGGGTATAACCCGAATTTTAGAGCAACTATATCAAAATTCAAAATTTTGAAGTTGACAATTTCCAGTGAAGAACCGCGCCCGAGGCGCGACGCGCAAGGGACGCTGAGAGGGTATTTTTTTTGGCCAATTTTTTTATTTCAGTCCAAGGCCTTTGGGTCTTGGGCCTAAACCTCCCAATATGAAAAATCACCTATACTTAAGTCATTTTTTAACCCCATATCATTCAAGACATTCTCCAAAACCCTCTCTAACACTTAGCCAAATATTTCATTCAAATTCAAGTATCCCAAATTCATACCAGATCTCAAGAAATTCATTTAAGTTTCAAGTTCTTATTAAAATCTAAGTCAAGTTTATTCATGTCATTTAAGACCATTGTGGGTCCCCTAAATCAAGCCAAGTTCAAAGAAATTTTTGTTGGCTAAGTTTTGCACAAGTACCGGTAGGAGGGTCAACTTTAAAGGGGCATATCTCTTAACACACAAAGAAATGTCTATCCCATCATCTACCAAATTAAAGCTCTATGAATTAGCTTACCAACACACTTGATTTCACCTTATTTAGATTTTTGATGAAGAAGTTATGCTAGTTTCGTAGAACTCGTCTGTGCAGGGGTATATACGAGTTTTTGCTGAATTCCATTTCATTAATGGCATTTCATAAATTTAGTTATTTCTATTGGTCCTTTGGGGATTCTTATTCTATCTTAACACTTCTTAAAGACCTAAACCATATTCTTCAATATCAAATTCACTCCTTCCAATTGGATTATACTCTCAAATTCTCTCAAGAACCTCTACCAAACCCCAATAGGAATTCAAGGAAACTCAAGAATAAGTTGTGGATTTCAAGACCCAATTCTAAGTTTCAAGTCTTTCTAAACTCAATTTCAAGATATTCAAGGTCTAAGGTATATGGGTTCGTTTCACCCATGAAGCCCAATCTTCCTTTTTATAAAAATTGCCTGATTTCAAGTTGTATTTCTTATGGGTATTTATTATTATCGAATATGAACATAAAATATGTTGGAGTTTTGTCAAATATTGTTGATTATGCATAACATCTATTTTTAGCTTATACAATGAAGTGGTCTTTGCCTATTGAGACTACACATGATTCAAGATATGAGATCTATGAACTATTATGAAGTTTTGATATAATTTATAAGTTACCCATGATGGGGTTTTGCCATGAAGTTGGTGGATTGATTTACATGATTTTAAGATGCATTGATCTCACTATTTCATGATATATACTCTTTCATTTCACATGATTTGAACATGTCCTCATATGTGCCCACTAAGTGTTTAATAAAATGTCTGGTTAAGGTATCTTGAGTTGTTGAAGGCCTAATGCTTAGCATATGAGTTAAGTGACTTTATGATGATGAAAGTATTATAATTATGTGATGTTTTCTTGAAAAGTATCTATAGTGTTCCATGTTGACCATACCTTGTTGAGGGGGTCCTTTACCTTGACCACTATGATGGAGGGTGCATTGAGGGGTTGATACCTTGACCACTATGATGGAGGCTATGATGTCCATCTATCGATTGAGGGGTATATACCTTGATCACCCTCCACGGGGGTGCTAAGCCTTGGATTCCAAGTACTAGTTTTCTTGGTCTATGATGATGGTTTCTTCATATATAAGTAATATGTTTTATATAAGCATGTTTTACTTCAAGCATCATTCATACATGTCATATTGTTATTATGTTGTCCATTGCTTATGATATTGCATTTTGCCTATATTCCCTATCTGTTGTTGCATTGTATCTTACATACTTAATACCTTCAAAAGTACTAACGTATACTCTATGCCTATATGATGTTAAAATGTAGGAATCGGAGCTCCTTACAATCATCCTCATATGACTAGATTTGATATCTTGAAGATAGCCTTTGGTGAGTCCTCAAGTTCGGAGACACTATCTATGCTACTCTTGTCATCGCTATTTCTTTATGTTGAACTCTTGATACTATGAGGGTGAGCTCAGAAAGTGTTGTGGCCCCCGCTCTATTTTATGCATAGAGGTGCTGTTAGAACAATTGATATAATTATGCTATCATCTTAACTCTTGAGTATTCTGTGTTTTATGCTATTAAAGACTTCCCTTAGTCCCTTTATCCCTTTTTATTACCTCTTGATATTGTTTACTTTACTTCCGTGACCAAGGATGTGTGATTGATATGCTAAGAGGCTTGTTTGGGTTCCTTCGGGTTCCTATTCTCCATGTCATTTCTAGGCCCTAGGCTTGGGTCGTGACAAGCTTGGTATCAAAGAACAAAGTTGTTAATGGTCCTTGGTATCCAACACACCGCGTCGAATAGAGTCTTATTCATGGTTGTGAAGCATGCCACAACTATGAATGTGAAGCTATGAGGTGTTTAAGGAAATGTTTCCCTTCTTCATGGTCTATGTCATGCTTTAGAAATGAGATCAGTCATTTCCCTCTAATGAATGTTCTTTGCTCTTCTAGTTGGTCATACCTCTTCAAAAAGGAAGGCAATGGAAGGTAAGTTGAAGGTTTTGATTTTGATGGATCCGGGTTCCACTATTCTTTTCATTATTCCTTTTGATTGCTAGTGGGCTTCTTGTGTGTCCTGAGTTATGTGAACTGAAACGACCCCAAAATGTTCATGAAAACATGCATTGGAAGTAACCGAAAACTTATTTTCCATATATCTAAAAATCCATTTGGAATTTCGAAAATCCGACTTTATATTCTTGTTCATAGGGTCAAAATTAGGGTGATAAGGGTCTAACCTTAATTTTAAAGCAAAGGAATCAAATTATGAAATTTGCACTTGGTGCAATTTCCAGAGACGATCCACAATCTCTCCGCGACGTGGAGAGGCGGTTTTGTTGCACTCTCTTTTCCTAGTTTCCTAGATTTTTCTAAGTGTTGGAACTAAGTTTTTTCAAATGTATTTCACCTATACTTAGCCTTATTTCACCCTCATATCACCCCAAAACATTCCCCAATATTTCCCCAAACACTTAGACTCATTTCTAACCCCAAATTCAAGTCACAAACTCAAGGCCAATCTCAAGGATTTCTTCAAAGATCTCAACCAAGCTTCAAATCTCTATTAAAGTCTTCTTCAAGAACTTCACAAAAGCTAAGGTATGTGGTGTTAAACCATTGGGTCTCCGGTTATATTTTCTTGAGGAATTGAAGGTTCAAAGCATGAGATATGATATGTGTGATGTTTTAATGATAAAATGAGCTTATGGACATGATATATATGTATGTTTTATATAATGTGTTGTATTACACCATGTCCGATCTGGGGGGCATAAGTGTCCGGACGACCATATGAGGGGTGAGTACCTTGCTACCAGGGTGTCCGGGTATGAACGGTATCAACCATATGAGGGGTGTAGTACCTTGCCACTAGGGTGTCCGAGTATGAACGACATCAACCATACAAGGGGAGTAGTACCTTGCCACCGGGATGTCCGGGTGTGAACGGCATCTCATATCCAAAGTTGGGATTCTAGCTTGGTCTCTTCTACACATATGATATCTTATATAAGAGTGATTTATCCTAGCATGTTGGTTTTACTGTAATTTGGGATTCTAGCTTGGTCTCTTCTACACATATGATATCTTATATAAGAGTGATTTATCCTAGCATGTTTTACTTATGCATCAATAATACATGTCATATTGCTATACTATGCCTATTGTCTAATGTATGTATTTCGATTATGAAGCTTACTTATTATTGCATAGTATCCCACATACTTAGTACATTCAAACGTACTGATACATACTCTTGCCTACATGATATTACCATGTAGGAATCGGTGCCCGAGTTGATCATCCTCCTCCCCAATGTGGCTAGAAGATTCTATTCAAAGTTGTTGGTGAGTCCTCTATTTTGGGGACTTCAATTTATGTCTTTCCCTATTATCTATGTTTTAAGATACTATCTTATGTTACATTTGACTATAAGGGTGAGCCCGGTAGCTTGTCTTGGTCCCCGCTCTTTCTATGTTTAGAGGTGTATGTTGGACAAGGTGTGTACTATGTATGAGCTTGACTCTTGACTTTTGACTTCGATGATTATGCAAGTTTCCCCCCTTAATCCCGTTGCCCTTACATTTATTTATATATGTCTTTTGTATGCTTCTGTAACTAAGGATGTGTGATGATATGCTAAGAGGCTTATTTAGGGTCCCTTCGGGTTCCCCATTTGCTGTGTCACATCTACGCCCTAGGCTTGGGTCGTGACAAACTTAGTATCAGAGCACTAGGTTGATAGATCCTCAAAGTCCAATACACCACGCAAATTAAAGTCATATTCATGGTTGTGAAGCGCACCATGACTATGAATAGGAGGCTATGAGGCATTTTAAGAAATATTTCCCTTCTTTATGTCCTAAGTCGTGCTATAGAGTTGTGGTAAGTATTCCCCCTAATGATTGTTCTTTGCTATGCTAGATCATCCCGAATACTAGAGGACGAAGTGCCCAAACCCCCAAGGACTGACCTACCAATGGTGAGCTCCTGGATGCTCTTACAATGCTTGCCCAAGTGGTGGCCAACCAAGTCAAACAAGAGGCCCAAGCCCCTGATGCTAGTACCCTAGGAGCTAGGGTAAGGGATTTTATAAGGATGAATCCTCTAATTTTCCATGGATCAAAGGTCGATAAGGATCCATAAGAGTTTATTGATGAAGTCTACAAAATCTTGTTAATCATGGGTGTTGGTCCAAATGAGAAGGCAGAGTTGGCAGCGTACCAACTCAAGGGGATGGCCTAAATTTGGTTTGATCAATGGAAAGGTGAGAAGATTAATGGCTACGTGGTGCTTTGGGAGGAATTCAAATTGGCCTTCCTTAATCGATTCTTCCCTCTTCAGCTTAGGGAATCAAAATTGGTTTAGTTTATGAACTTGAAACAAGGTGGTATGAGTGTGAGAGAGTATCCCCTCAAATTTAATCAACTGTCAAAGTATGCTCCTCACTTGGTGGCCGATTCTAGGTCGAGGATGAACAAGTTTGTTATGGGGGTCTCCGATTTGATAAGTGAAGATTGTAGATCTGCAATGCTTATTAGTGACATGGACTTGTCTCTAATGATGACATATGTCGATCAAATGGAAGAAGAAAAGCTTAGAAAGAGGAGGGGTCATGAGGCCAAGAGAGCTCATTTTGAGGGTGCTTTCAAAAGGGTGCTAGATATCAAAAAAGTCAAAGGCCTCCTTATGCTACTAATAAGGGGTTTGCTAATGACATCCCTAGGCCCCAAGGTATGGGTGCAATGGTTCCTAATGATATGTGCCCTAAGTGTGGAAGGTATCATAGGGGCCCATGTTTGAAGGGTTCTAATGCATGTTTTGATTGTGGAGAGTTTGGTCACAAGAGGATGGGTTGTCCAAGGAACCGTGGCAAAGTTTCGGTATAAATATGGTCCCATGGGGTAAAGGTGGTCCCCAAGATGATACCCCGAGGTACAATCACTTTTATGTTCTACATGGGAGGCAAGGGGTTGGTGAAGTCCCCGATGTTATTACCGGTATATTGAACATTTTTTATCTTGATGTATATGCTTTGATTGATCCAGACACCACCCTTTCCTTTGGTATCCCTTTTGTTGCTAAAACATTCCATGTTGAGTTAGAGTTATTGCATGAGTCATATGAAGTATCTACTCTTATTGGTGCATCTATTATTACTAGGAGGGTGTATAGAAATTATTCGATTTGTATCTTGCATAAAATCTTACCTTGTGATCTTGTTGAATTAGATATGGTTGATTTTGATATTATTCTTGGGATGGATTAGTTGTACGCATACTATGCTTCTATTATCTGTAGAACCCGTAGGATCAAGTTTCAATTTCCAAACAAACTCTCCTTGAGTGGGAAAGTCATGATGTAGTAGTGAGGTGTAGGTTCATCTTATGCATTAAAGCCCATAGGTTGATTTCCAAGGGGTGTTTTTATCATCTTATGAGAGTCAAAGATATGGAGTCCAAAGTCCCATCTATTTAGTCATTTTCGATTGTAATAAATTTCTTGATGTCTTCCCAAATGACCTTCCCGGTGTCCCTCTCGAAAGGAAGATAGATTTTGGTATAGATCTCCTTCTCAACACCTAACCTATCTCCATACCCCCTTATTGTATGGCCCCGGTGGAGTTGAAGGAGTTAAAGGAAAAATTGAAAGAGTTGTTATAGAAGGTATTTATTAGACCTAGACAATCACCTTGGGGTGCACCAGTGTTGTTTGTAAAGAAGAAAGAAGGGTAACTTAGAATGTGCATTGACTACCAGCAACTCAACAGGGTCATTACAAAGAATAGATATCCTCTTCCAAGGATTGATGACTTGTTTGACCAATTGCAAGGGGCTAGCTTTTTCTCTAAGATTGATCCTTTGTCCAGGTACCATCAAGTGAGGCTGAGGGTGTGTGATATTCCCAAGAAGGCCTTTTGGACTAGATTTAGGCATTAAGAATTTGTGGTGATGTCCTTTGGGTTGACCAATGCACCGGCCATCTTCATGGACCAAATGAATATGGTCTTCAAGCCCTACCTTGATTCCTTTGTTGTGGTTTTCATTGATGATAT
>DF357586.1:148856-160090 GCA_000787875.1 Solanum virginianum
TCCTATATTGTCACTACCAATGGCCTTGAGGGATTTGTTGTGTATTCTAATGTATCTAGAGTTGGTTTGGCTTGTGTACTAATGCAAAATGGTAAAGGCATAGCCTATGCTTCTAGGCAACTTAAAGTGCATGAAAAGAACTACCCTACCCATGATCTTGAATTGGCCATTGTGGTGTTTACATTAAAGATTGGGCGTCATTATTTGTATGGGGTGCATGTTGATATCTTCACTGATCATAAGAGCCTTCAATATGTCTTCACTCAAAAAGATCTCAACTTGAGATAAAGAAGGTGGCTAGAACTCCTTAAAGACTATGACATGAGTGTGCATTATCATCTGGATAAGGCAAATGTTGTGGCAGATACTTTGAGTCGGGTGTCCATGGGTAGCCTAGCTCATGTAGATAGTGGTGAAAGGGAGATGGCTAGGGAGGTGCATAGGTTAGCTAGATTGGGGTGAGGTTAGAAGATGTGGGTAATGGCATTGTAGTTATTGACGGTTCTATATCTTCTTTGGTTGATGAGGTGATAGCAAAACAAGATCTAGCCCCTTCCTTGCTTGAGTTAAAGGCCTTGGTGAGAGAAGGAAAAATAGAGGTTTTCTCCCAAGGGGGAGATGGGAACCTTAGATACCACGGTAGATTGTGTGTTCCATGTGTTGATGGTTTGAGGGAGAGAATTCTTGATAAAGCCCATAATTCCTCTAATTCTATCCACCCCGTTTCCACCAAAATGTATAGAGACTTGAGGGATATATATTGGTGGGGAAGCATGAAGAGAGACATTGCCAAATTTGTTTCCGGTTGCCATAGTCGCCAACAAGTCAAAGTCGAACATCAAAGGCCGGGTGGCCTAACCCAAGACATAGAGATTCCTACTTAGAAGTGGGAGGTAGTTAATATGGATTTCGTGGTTGGGTTCCTCAAGACTAGGAAAGGTTTTGATTCCATATGGGTTGTGGTTGATAGGATGACGAAATTGGTTCACTTTCTATCGGTTAAGACTACATAATGGGCTTAAGAGTTTGCAAGGTTGTACATCCATGAGTTGGTGAGGTTGTATGGGGTTCGCTTATCCATTATATCGGATCATGGTGCACAATTTACTTCACACTTTTGGAGATCTTTTCAAACGGGTCCTGGAACCAAAGTTCACCATAGTAAGGCCTTCCACCCTCAAACGGATGGCCAAGCCGAGAGGAAATGAGATGAATGACATTCATGACTTGGTAAGGTTGCATGGGGTTCCCTTGTCCATCATATCCAGATTCGTGGGGACCATCCAAACCCTTGAGGATATGCTTAGAGCATGTGTATTGGAGCTTAAAGGCAGTTGGGATGACCATCTTCCATTGATTGAGTTCGCCTACAACAATAGCTACCACTCTAGCATCGATATGGCTCTTTTTAAGGCTCTTTATAGGAGACGTTGTAGATCACCGGTGGATTGGTTTGACGTTGGAGAGGTTGCCTTATTGGGGCTGGATCTGGTTATGGATACTCTTGAAAAGTTTAAGATGATTAGGGAAAGACATACCCTTGCCTACATGATATTACTATATAGGAATCGGTGTTCGAGTTGATCATCCTTCTCCCCCGCGTGGCTAGACGGTGTTATTCCATGTTGTTGGTGATTCCTCCATTTTGGTGCCGATGTAAGAAGAAGAGACCTAGAATTCCAAGTGGGTGATTTGGTTTATTTGAAAGTTTCTCCAATGAAAGGTATGGTTCATTTTGGTAAGAAAGGGAAATTGGGTCCTAGGTATGTTAGTCCTTATGAGGTGAAAAAAGAGTTGGTAAGGTGGCTTATGAGTTGAGATTGCCTAGTGAGATGAATATGTTCCATCCGATGTTTTGTGTTTCTATGTTGAGGAAGTGTGTTGGTGATCCTAATGCCATTGTGCCTCTTGATATAGTGGGTGTTGTTGAGGATAACTTTACATATGAGGAGGTTCTGGGTTAGATCTTGGGTAGGCAAGTAAAGAGATTGAGGAACAAAAAGGTGGCATCCATTAAGGTCCTTTGGAGGAACCAACAAGTCGAAAGTGCTACTTGGGTGGCTGAAGCGGACATGCAAAAGTGGTACCCTTATCTCTTCCACACCACTCAAGCCTAAGGTACTAATTTTAAGTCCCTTATTCTATTAAGTCTTATCTTTCAGCCCTATGTCATTCATGTGCATACATGTTTAAGTTGGCAATTTATGATGATTTCACACTTATAATGGGAATTTGAAAGTGATGTTTTAAATGTAATGTTGCATTCATGTTGGAGCTGATTTATTCATGCTTATTCTTGTCTTGTACATCTCTTCTACATTTGGAGACGACTGTTTCCAAGGGGGAGATATTGAAATGACCCCAAAAAGTTCCCAAAAATGTGCTTCGAAAGTAACCAAAAATTTGTTTTCCATATATCTAAAAATCAATTTGGAATTTCAAAAATCCAACTTTATATTCTTGTTCAGGGGGTCCAATATAGGGTGAAAAGTTTCTAACCTCAATTTTAAAGAAAAGGAATCGAATTATGAAATTTGCACCTGGTGCAATTTCCAAAGACAGTTCGCGATCTCTCCACGAGATCTTGAATCGCGATCTCTCCACGATGCGGAGAGGCGGTTTTCCTGCACTGTCTTTTCCTAGTTCACCCAGATTTTTTGAAGTGTTGGACCTAAGTTTTTCCAAATGTATTTTCACCTATACTTAGCCTTATTTCACCCTCATATCACCCCAAAACATTCCTAAATATTTCCCCAAACACTTAGACTCAGTCTAACCCTAAATTCAAGTCCCAAACTCAAGACTAAGGACTCAGTTCTAACCCTAAATTCAAGTCCCAAACTCAAGGCCAATCTCAAGGATTTCTTCAAGGATCTCACCCAAGATTCAAATCTCCATTAAAGTCTTCTTCAAGAACTTCACAAAAGCTAAGGTATGTGGTGCTGAACCATTGGGTCCTTCCACCCATGGTGCCTAAACCCTCTTTTAATTAATATTGCATTATCTGAAGATAATTTTACATGTGGGTCTTGTATATTGAGAAATTTACTGCACAGTGATTTTAGTTCATGAAAGTATAGTTGTTTAGCATATTTTGAGCTCCCAATCTTGGATCTAATATTGGAATTGATGATGGCTTTTGATTTGAATGTCTTGCGGGTGTTGCAAAGTATTGATTAAAGGTTTTACCTCTGATTTCCTACATTATTTCATCTCCATACTGCATGCTCTTTTACTCCCATTATACACACCCCAAGGTGTTTGATAAAATCTCCAGTTATGTTTTCTTGAGGAATTGAAGGTTAAAAACATGAGATATAATATGGATGATGTTTTAATGATGAAATGAGCTTATGGACATGATATATATGTTGTTTTATATAATCTGTTATATTAGACCATGCCCGGTCCGGGGAGCATAAGTGCCCGAATGACCATGTGAGGTGTGAGTACCTTGCCATCATGGTGTCCGGGTGTGAACGGCATCAACCATGTGAGGGGTGTAGTACCTTGCCACCAGGGTGTCCGGGTACGAACGACATTAACCATACAAGGGGTGTAGTACCTTGCCACTAGGGTGTTCGGGTGTGAATGGCATCTCCCATCCAAAGTTGGGATTCTAGCTTGGTCTCCTCTACACATATGATATCTTATATAAGCATGATTTATCCTAGTATTTTTACTTATGTATCAATCATACATCTCTTATTTTTATACTATGCCTATTGTCTAATGTATGCATTTCGATTAGGAAGCTTGTTTATTGTTGAATTGCATAACATATACTTAGTACATTCAAATAAACTAACGCATACCCTTGCCTACATGATATTACTATATAGGAATCGGTGTTCGAGTTGATCATCCTTCTCCCCCGCGTGGCTAGACGGTGTTATTCCATGTTGTTGGTGATTCCTCCATTTTGGGGACTTTGATTTAAGTTTTTCCCAATTATCTATATTTTAAGATACTATCTTATGTTACATTTGATTATAAGGGTGAGCCCGGTAGCTTGTCTTGGCCCCTGCTCTTTCTATGTTTTAGAGGTGTATGTATGACAAGGTGTGTATTATGTATGAGCTTGACTCTTGACTTTTGACTTCAATTATTATGCAAGTTTCCCCCCTTAGTCCCATTTCCCTTACTTTCATTTGTATATATCTTTTGTGCTTTCACAACCAAGGATGTGTGATGATATGCTAAGAGGCTTGTTAAGGGTCCCTTCGGGTTCCCTATTCATTGTGTCACGTCTAGGCCATAGGCTTGGGTCGTGACATGAACCTTTGGTGTCTACCCCTTTGTTGAGTCTATTGTTGCTAGAAATTTCAAAGGTATTGTTCCTTGTTCATATTGCATTAGGTCTTGCCTTGTGGTTTGTTAGATTTGATACAGTGGATTTTGATGTCATACTTGGGATGGATTAGTTACATGTTTGTTATGTCTCCATTGATTGTAGGGCCCGTAGATTTAGATTCCAATTCCCTAATAAACCCATCCTTGAGTGGGGGCTTGTAAGGTGGTGTAGGGGTAAGTCCATTTCTTGTCTTAAGGTGCAATTGATCTTAAAGGGTTGCATTTATCATCTTGTCAGAGCTAGGGGTGTTGAACCTAAGTTATTTCTGTTGTGTTGTTTTCGGTGATCAACGAGTTATTGAATGCCCTTTCCAATATTTTGAATTTGAGAGTTATGTTGTGAATGTTGATAAAGATGAGGTTGCTTGTGAATTATGTAAAATGGGAATCTTTGTTGTAACAAGAGGGTGGTTGGAGAAGTTAACCAGTTGACTAGGTTAAGAATAAGGTTGGATAAAGTTGAGGATGGTGGTGTAGTGGTTTTATGGTATGGTTGAAGTGGTCTAGTTTGAGCAAGTCCTTGAGTCCACCTTAATAGAGTTGGAGGTTTTGGGTGAAAGATAGTGAGATTAGGTTTTCTCCTAAGGGGAAGATGGTGGCTTTTGGTACTATTGTGTTTAAGGTTGACAATTGGGTTGAGGTTTGTAGGTTCCTATAGGGTTTGCAGGAGAAATTGATAAGGTTGCATATGGATTGGAGTTGCCTATAGGTATGAATAAGGTTCATCCAGTTTCCCATTTGTCCATGTTAAGGTATGGTATGGTGAACCAAGTGTTATGGTAACTTTGAAGGTTATGGGTGTGATGAAGGATAATTTGACTTATGGGAGGTGCCGGTAGAAATCTTGGATAGACAAATGAGAAAGTTGAGAGACAAGGATGTAACTTCCGTCAAGGTTATTTGGAGGAATCGCCAAGACGAAGGAGTCACTAAGGAAGTTGAAGCAGTTGTAAAGGAGTGATATTCATACCTCTTTTAGTCTATTCAAGCCTAAGATGAAAACTAATGCCTTCATGTTATTCCAAGTCTTACGTTTCAGCCCTCGTGTAATTTGCATACATTCATGTTTATATTAACAAGTTCATGTTGATTTTGACACTTATGTTTAGATTTTTGAAATAATGTTTAAGTGCATTGTTGCATTCTTGTGTGGGTTGAAATCAACTTGACTACTTCTCCTATATACTTTTCTTTGACATTCGGGGACAAATATTCCCAAGGGGGAGATATTAAAATAACCTCAAATAGTGCCCGAAAATGTGCCTCAAAAGTGCCCAAATTCGTAATTTCCTATATATCTCAAAATTCGTGCGTGCTATTGAAAATCCGACTTCTTATTCTTGTTTAGGGGGTAAAATTGAGTTAGAAATGGGTATAAACCCGAATTTTAGAGCAACCATATCAAAATTCAAAATTCTAAAGTGGACGATTTCCAGTGAAGAATCGCGCCCGAGGTGCGACGCGCCAGGGACGCGGAGAGGGTATTATTATGGCCAATTTTTTTGTTCCAATCCAAGGCCTTTGGGTCTTGGGCCTAAGCCTCCCCATACATAAAAGCACAAACACTTAGTCATTTTTCAATCCCATATCATTCAAGATATTACCCAAAACCCTATCTAACACTTATCTAAATATTTCATCCAAATTCAAGTGTCCCAAACTCATTACGGATCTCAAAAAATTCATTATGTTTCAATATCTCATTCAAATATAAGTCAAGCTTATTCATGTCATTTAAGACCATTGTGGGTCCCCTGCATCAAGCCAAGTTCAAAGAAATTTCTGTTGGCTAAGTTTTGCACAAGTACCGACAGGAGGGTCAACTTTAAAAAGGCATATCTCTTAACACACAATGAACTAGGTGGCCGACAACCTACCAAATTAAATATCTTTCAATTAGCTTACCAATACACTTGATTTCACCTTATTTAGAGTTCGGATTAAGATGATATGCTAGTTTTCATAGAACTCATTTGTGAGAGGTATATACGAGTTTTTGTTGAATTCCATTTCATTAATGGCATTTCATAAATTTATTTATTTCTATTGGTCCTTTGGGGATTCCTATGCTATCTTAACACTTCTTAAAGATCTAAACCTTATTCCTAAAGATCAAATTCACTCCTCCCAATTGGAATACACTCTCAAATTCTCCCAACAGTCTCTACCAAACCCCAATAGGAATTCAAGAAAACTCAAGAACAAGTTGTATTTCTTATGAGTATTTATTATTATGAAATATGAGAATGAAATAATTGGAGTTTTGTCAAATATTGTTGATTATGCATAAATATCTATTTTGCGCTTATAATATGAAATGATCTTTCTCTATTGACACTACACATGATTCAAGATATGAGATCTTTGAACTATTGTGAAGTTTTGATATAATTTACAAGTTACCCATGATGGGGTTTTACCATGATGTTGGTGGGCTGATTTACATGATTTTAAGATGCATTGATTTCCCTATTTCATGACCTATACTCTTGGATTTTGCATGATTTGAACATGTCCTCATATGTGCCCACCAAGTGTTTGATAAAATGTTTGGTTAAAGCATCTTGAGTTGTTGAAGGCCTAATGCTTGGCATATGAGTTAAGTGACTTTATGATGATAAAAGTATTGTAATTATGTGATGATTTCTTAAAAAGTATCTATAGTGTTGCATGTTGACCATACCTTGCTAAGGGGGTGCTTTACCTTGACCACTATGATGGAGAGTGTGATGTCCATCAACCATGTTAAGGGGTTGATAGCTTGACCACTATGATGGAGGATGTGATGTCCATCTACCGATTGAGGGGTATCTACCTTGTTCACCCTCCAAGGGGTGCTAAGCCTTGGATTCCAAGTACTAGTTTCCTTGGTCTATGATGATGGTCTCTTCATATATAGACAATATGTTCTATATAAGCATGGTTTACTTCAAGCATCATTCATACATATCATATTGTTATTATGTTATCCATTGCTTATGATATTGCATTTTTCCTATATTGTATATCTCTTGTTGCATTGGATCCTACATACTTAGTACATTTAAATGTACTAACGCGTACTCTATGCCTACATGATGTTACCATGTAGGAATCGGATCTCCATATGATCATCCTCCATGAGACTAGATTTGAAATCTTGAAGATAATCTTTGGTAAGTCCTCAAGTTCAGGGATGCTATCTTTGCTACTCTTGTCATTGCTATTTCTTTATGTTGAACTCTTGATACTATGAGGGTGAGCCCGAAAAGTGTCGTGGCCCCTGCTCCAATCTATGTGTCATGACCCAAACCTAGGGCCTAGGCATGACACGGCGCAAAGGGAACCCAAAGGGACCGCAAGTGAGTCTCTTAGAACATCATTACACATCTTTGGTTACGAAAGCAATAAATCAAGTATCAAGAGAAAATAAAGTAGGACAAACGGGGCTAAGGGAAAGAACTTTCATACCATAGACATCAAGAACAATACAATCAACGCTCTTGGCATAGATACATAACATGTCCAACAAACACCTCTAATACATAGATAAGAGCGGGGGCCAAGACAAAGTAATCGGGCTCACACTCATAGTCAAAATAGACAATAAATAAGAATGTCTCGATACATAATAAACATAGACTAAGGTCCCCGAAGTGGAGGACTCACCAACTAGCTTGAGTAGTATTGAACTAGCCACGTGGACTAGGAGGATGATCAACTTGGGCACCGATTCCTACATGGTGACATCATGTAGGCATAGAGTATGTGTTAGCACATTTAAATGTAATAAGTATGTAGGATGCAATGCAACAGGAGTTAGTCATCATAATTAAAATACATAACAATAGGCAATAGGCATAATATAACATTATGGCATGTAGGATCAATGTATAACTAAAACATGCTTAAGTCATGCTCATCTAGGATATCATATGTGTAGATGAGACCAAGCTAGATTTTCAAAGTACAAACCCCTTGGTAAGTTCATGATGATAGCACCCATCAACCTAGTGTGTGAGGTGCAAACCCCTAAACAAGGTAGTGATGATAGCATCCATCACCCTAGTATATGAGGAACAAACCACTCATCAAGGTTAGTGATGATAGCACCCATCACCCTAGTGGTTGAGATATTAACCCCTCAGCTAGGTTATTCGAATGTCATCCGTTTGGGGGTGAAAGGTCGTACTACTCATCAAGGTTAGTGATGATAGCACCCATCACCCTAGTGGTTGAGATATTAACCCCTCAGCTAGGTTATTCGAATAGAGCATGGTCTCATCAATCAACACCTTGCAACACCCTCAAGCAATATATATCAAAACCCCTCTCAAATCCTGTAATAGATCAAAGATGTTTAGCTCAAAACATAGCGAAATTGTCATAATTTTACATAGCATTAACATAGTGTGTAGAGAATTTCATAATAATCAAGATCCATTTTTAAATCAATTTTAAACCATGCAATTTGAGTAAAAGAAGGCTTGGGTATCATGGGTGGATAGAACCCATGAAAGAAACCCATAAACCTTAGCTTGGAGATGAACTTGGTGAAGATTTGAGATGGAGACTTGAAGCTTGAAAAATAACCTTGAAGGAAAACCTTAGCTTAGGATGAGAATTTAGGACTAAATTTGGGAGTGAAAATATGGCTATGTGTTTGAGTGAGTATTGGAGAATGTTTAGGATGATATGAGGGTGAAATAAGGCTAAGTATAGGTAAAAACACGGTTAAGAACACTTAGGCCCAAGACCTAAAAGCCTTGGACTAAGATAGAAATCACTGGCAACAAAAGATACAGGTCTACATATAGTTCATAATGAGGAAATGTTGCAAAGGCTAAATTAACACATTTCTGCGAAAACTGCGCATCGCGAATTGATTCTAGATAAGAAAAATTATGAAAGTTCAAATTGCTAATCATTTGCTCTTAAATCAGGGTTAGACCTATCTCCCCCTAATTTCGACCCCGTGAACAAGAATATGAAGTTGGATTTTCAATATCGCGCAGGGAATTTGAGATATATGGAATTTAAAATTCTGGGCATTCTAAGTCACATTTTCGAGCACTTTTTGGGGTTGTTTCAATATCTCCCCATTGGGAATATTCATCCCCGAATGTAAAAGAGATTTACAAAACAAGAGTAATGAAGAATAAATCATCCCCAATAAGAATGCAACATTACACTTTAACACCATTTTCAAAACCTCAACGTAAGTGTAAAATCATCATAAATTTGTCAACTTAAATATGAATGCATATGAATGACATAGGGGCTCAAACTTAAGATATGAATTCACATAGGGACTTAGAATTGGTACCTTAGGCTTGAGTGAAGTAGAAAAGATAAGGATACCGCTTCATCCTCCAAAGTAGCACTTTCGATTTGTTGGTTCCTCCAATGGACCTTAACCGATGCCACCTCCTTGTTCCTTAATCTCTTCACTTGCCTATCCAAAATCTGAACCAGAGTCTCCTCATAAGTCAACTTATCCTCAACAACACCTATAATATCAAGAGGCACAATAGTATTAGGATCACCAACATATTTGCTCAACATAAAGACATGAAACACTGGATGAACCAAATTTATTTCACTAGGCAACTTCAACTCATAAGCTACCTTGCCAACCCTTCTCAAGACCTCATAAAGACCAACATATCTTGTACTCAACTTCCCCTTCTTACCAAAATGGACTTTTATACCAAGACCCCTTTGAAAAGACCTCAAAAAGTGTGAAGTGAATTATGAACCACGATTTGATATAATGGATGAAGGAACCGCATGTAACCTCACAAACACATGGATGTACAACCTTGCATACTTTTCAGCCCTACATGTGGTCTTAACCTGTAGAAAGTGAGCCGATTTCTTCATCTTATCAACCATCACCCAAATGGAATCAAAACCTTTTCTAGTCTTGGGCAACCCAACTATCATCCATATTAATCACTTCCCACTTCCAAGTGGGAATCTCTATGTCTTGGGCTAGGCCACCCGTTCTTTGATGCACAACTTTGACTTATTGGCAACTATGACAACTGGATACGAATTTAGCAATGTCTCTCTTCATGCCTCCCCACTAATACACATCCCTCAAATCTCTATACATTTTAGTAGAACCGGGGTGTTGGTGGAACTGGGGTAGATAGAATAAGAAGAATTATGGGCCTCATCAAGGATTTTCTCCCTCAAACCATCAACACAAGGCACACACAACCTACCTTTGTTCCTAAGGGAACCATATCTCTCTTGGGAGAAAACCTCTAATTTGCTCTCTTTCACCTAGGCCTTCAATTCAAGCAAGGAGGAGTCACGATCTTGGTTTGCTATCACCTCATCAACCAAAGAAGACTTAGACCCATTAACAACCACAATACCATCATCACCAACCTCTTCCAACCTAACCCCAATCTAGCAATTGATGTACCTCCTTAGCCACCTCCTTACCACCACCATCAACATGGGCTAGGCTACCCATAGACACCTTACTCAAAGTATCTGCCACTATATTCTCCTTACTCGGATGATAATGCACACTCATTTCATAGTCTTTGAGAAGTTCTAACCATCTCTTTTGCCTAAAGTTTAGGTATTTTGAGTGAAGACATATTGGAGGATCTTGTGATCGGTGAAAAAATCAACATGTACCCCATACAAGTAGTAATGCCAAATGTTTAATGCAAACACAATGGTGGCTAACTCTAGATCATGGGTAGGGTAGTTCTTTTCATTTACCTTGAGTTGTCTAAAAGCATAAGCTATGACCTTACCATTTTGCATCAACACACATTCCAAACCAACCCGAAAGCATCACAATACACCATAAATCCCTCAAGCCCATCTGGTAGTGACAATATAGGAGCAGACACAAGCTTGTCTTTCAATGTTTGGAA
>DF357585.1:343-11261 GCA_000787875.1 Solanum virginianum
GGTTTTTGGTAATAGTTATAATTCACCAAGTCTCTTAATTCTTAATCAATGAAGTAGGCTAAACGACTTCTAAATTTGCAGTAAAAAGTTGAGTGTTAAATATATATATACATATATATATACACACACACATGTATATACATATATACACACACATGTATATACATATATATATAATGTCGAGTTGGTTTGGTCTCGGGTTGGTTTTTTAAAATCAAAACCAAACCAACCCAAATATAGTCGGGTTTTTTTTGTCAACACCAAACCAAGTCAAGTCAAACCATTAGTCGGGGTTTTTTTGTCGGGTTGACTTGGTTTGCGGTTTGGTTCGGGTTTCGGTTTGGTTTTGTTCAACAAGTTTGTTGTTGTTGAGTATAGTCAGTTAAGCAAATTATTTCAGATATTGCATAAGCATGTATTAGAAGTGCAAACAATGTTTTCCAAAAGCACCAACAGTTCCAAGAGAGAATAGCTTGACCCTCGGTAACTACAACATAGAAAGAAATAAAAGAAAAGAAAGGACATCCAACCTAGCTCGATACCATATATAATTTTTTCCCCATATACGTGGAAATCACACTAGCATAACAACTATGTATATATATGATAAAATTATTAGCATGTAATTTACAACTCATCAAAAAAGAACGAAGATATATGTACATGAAAAGATCAGTCAACATCAGGAATAAGCATAAGTTCAGTTTCTTCAAAAGAAGAAGTTCATGCTCAAAAAGGTTCAATAGCAGTAATACATCTTTGCTTAAACTATATTAGTAGTTGTTTTCATCAAATTTCATTAGCCTCCTACTTCAATTCCACAACAATGTTGGTAAGCATAGGCGCATGCTTAGACATACTAAATGCACAACTCTTCTAAATGAAGCAGACTGTCATAAACAATGCTAAAAAACAATGATGCTTTTGAAAAACTGTAGAAAACAGTTAATACCATTTCATATCTCAAAAAAAAGGCTAAAACATTAGTAATTTACAAATCTTTTTTCACTTCCCAAATACTTAATATGAATAGCTTATGATGTGAGCTTAAATTTAACGTAAGGATGGATAATTCAGAAATTATGTTTGAAAAACTATTATGTCGATAAAATGTATGTAAACCTTTACCTTGTAAAGAGTGCTTATCAAAACCAAATCTGTTAGTCAGTGGATGATCTTGGTGTCAAGTACTCTCATTTCTCTTCCTTCATGGATTATTCTTGTCTTTTATCAGATTACAAAGCTCATTTGCAACAATATTAGCAAGAGTAAGAAGTTTCATCTAATTATCTTTTTAGCTAGCCTATACATATAGTAATAATTATTCAATGTCCAAGGTTACGAGGTAATGAAAGGAAGAATATTTTCAAGGTTAGTATGGTGAAGTTGCTAATGCAAATGCTCATTTGGCTCAAAATGTAGTCTGACTATATAGTTAACATCATCAAATCTCAGCGAAAAAATTTTAAAACAATAATTTCCAAAAATTGTAAATGCTCACCCACATTGCAGAAAAATACAATCATCATAGTTCTTCATACATCACTGCCTATAACCATTCAATTCCATCGGCTATAGTTGACACATAGTTCGAGTTACGAAAACTATAAAGAAAAGAAAGGCCTTTGAGAAAAATGAAAGAACATAGCTTGTAACAAATTTGAATTTGTCCGAGAGTCATAATTGTTACGTTCTCCCCAAATTCACGATTGTCTGGAGTGAGAATAGAATCGTGTATCTCTAAAGAGGAACTCCTAATAGGGAGTATTTAAATTGCAGTGTCCATGTACAATGTGTAAAGAAGTTAGCAAACAAAATCAAAGTTTGATCTCTTATTAGTGACTATGCAGAGGACAACTAAAAACATTGTAGATCATATGTACATAGATACATACCATTGAGGCCGTGATTGAAGATCTCGGTGACAGCTTTCAAGTTAAGCTGCGATATATCGAAATCGGGGAGGACTTTATTTTTTTTTCAAAGCGGAAGAAGAAGCAACGGTTTCTATCAAGAAGAAGCAGAACGACGGTTGATTGTGAATGTTTGGGTTTTTTTAGTTGAAACAGCGAATGGAAAGATAGAAGAAAAGCCGGGGGAAAGTGGAAAATTTTTTTTCAATAGCAATGGTGTGTTGTGGTTGCGCTAAGTTGCCAAATCTTACGACGACGACGACGATGATGCTGCTGGTGGCGGCGGCGGCGGCGATGATGATGATATTTGCTATAGATGATATATATGACATATTTATATGATAAATAAAAAATATATTAAAAGTGATAAAAATTCTATAAAAAAAACTTTAAAAAATAATTATTCCTAAAAATTGAGTGTTATTTGTTTAATTTTTCCCGAAGTTAGTCTCAGCGAGCTAAGTTATATCTTGTTTGTCTGAAAAGTTTATCTCAATAAGTATTCCTTAAGTTTGGTAACTTTTTTTCAATATTGAACTCGAAAAATGTATTGAGTCATAAAATTTTTAACAATAACAACATATTCAGTGGAATCCCATAAGTGAAGTTCGGGAGCCACAAAATTTTTAAGAATTTGAAAAATAATTTAAAAATCCACTCCAAATTATTTCCTATTTTTAAAATGAAAATTATTTTTTTCAATTTCAAAATTAAACATACCAAACGCTCCTAAAGTCAAGACTGATTTTGCAAAAAGTCAAACAACCGTTTCTGAATGTCATAACACATTCCGCAGTGTTGTCCAATATAATATTTCATGGCGAACAACCACACGTCCAATTACGTATGATACAAATGCATAATTGCAAGTTTGCAATCAAATTTGACATCTTTATGCTTTGTAATTTTTAGCATTACAATCAGGCACTTGCATTAATTTCGTGAAAAAAAAAAAAAAAGCTCTTTCTTTAAGAGCAGAATGTTGCCTAAGGTTCTAGTTATTGAGAACACATCCAAACCCTTTGCGGTCTACACACTCGAGACATATTTAGTATTTGAATCAGTCAGTTTTCTTTTCTTTTTTTTCTTTCTTCATTGAAAGTACCATATTAAGCTGCAAACTAGAGGAACACCTGACAGTGCGTTTGCCTCAAAGCAAAGTTTTGTATCGCTGAAATATGGACACCTGAAGCAGACAATATCCAGGGAACAATGTACAGTTTACAGCCGAAAACCTGTGAGGTTACCGCAGAAGAAATGTTTACAAAGATTTACGGAAAATACTGGTGAAAATCCTCCTTTCCTATAAGTAGGTGGATGTTGATCTGCAGCATGTCCTGAAACTGGCTTCTGGTGACAAATGAATCACACACATCCGCAGCACAAGTAGCTAAGCTACAGTCGGAGAATTGAGTGTCGTCTACAGTCGGAGAATTGAGTGTCAGGTGGTGTCAAGTCTACACACATGGGGATGTTGAACTACCACTAAGACTGAATTCTTTAGGATTGCTTTGTTGGGTGAAGTTGGCTGCAAGATCAGAACCCAATTTAGTTCAGATACCAAATATCTTCAGTTAAACAAAAATAATCAAGACAAATATGAAGATTATAAACGGGTTCTGCCAAGTAGCATATGTGAAGGAGACAAATTGTCTTGTCGAAATTGCAGAAACTCAAATCAAGTTCTGATTAGCAGTTAGTTAATGACAACACCACCACGAAGAAGTTACGAAGACTGATGTGAGGATGGAGAAATTCGAGAACAACTTCCGTGAGTGAATACTCACCACCCCCTATATGCCATCCATAGCTACAGAAGTCTCTAAAAGTAGCTGCACCCATTTCCTGCAGTATCAGAACTGAAGATTAGAGGTTTGGGGGATTCATCCAACAGTATATGTACAAGTAGATACTATGAGGTATACTCTTGAATCCAGCTCCAATACAAACCATATGCCTACCTTAAAGTTTCTTTAACTCATGATGCTACTAATTAAGATCAAATAGTCAACCACAAGCAGCTATGCAAATTACAAAATGTTATTGTTCAGAAGAGGCTGAACTGAATTACAAATAAGAATTTATACTGAAAAAGGAGAGGGGGACTAAGGCAACACATATTTGTTCTATATGTAGCTATTTGTTGCTGGTGGCAGTTGGCAGGGATAAGGTTTCAAATAAATATCTGGCTAAGGTCTTTCAAATATGTGGGGAGATGATGCAACGAATTGAGCAAGAGAATGGACATCATTTAAAAGTTTCATATTTATCATATTTGACTATTCAGAGATCATTATGTATTATGTACTGATCAAGTTTCTCTTTTATCTCACTGCTTTTGTCAAACAAGAAGATGATGATCATCTCATTCCACTTCCACTTTTTATGCTAATATCAAATCTTAGACAATATTCACCAAGATCAATCAACTCCAAGGAACGCAACTAGAATTCTAGTATCAAAGGACACTTACTATGCTATAAATAGGAGGTACCATTCTCTCCCCAATAGACTTTATTACAGGCATAACAGAGAAGCGTGGTGCCAAGTCTTTTGACCTGAAGGTCCACCTGACGTAAAAAGATTAGTGATATTCTCAGATTATAAGTTGATAAGGAATCCTACTAAAATAGAAATGAAAACTGGCTGAAATTTTCACTAACCCAATATAAGAGAGTATACAAAACTGTCCCCACTCTCGAACCAATAATCGGAGCCAGTAGTTGCCTATTGAATTGTCGACGTTCATAAGAATCTGAAAAAAATACCTGATTATCACAAGATTTTACAATAAAACTGACTACTAAGAACAAATAAAGGTGGGTGTCAATACCGCCACTTCTGCCACAGCCATCATATGCATTGCATTTTGAAATTTTCTGGACATTCATATAGAGTTAAAACCCAATAATTCATGAAACACTGAGTCCAGAAGTTTAGGATACTATATTAAAATTAGTGATAATTGCATACTTGAGCATTGTATACTTTGTGTAGATTGCTTCGTGCATTGCAGGGATTTCCTCATCTTCTATAAAGGTTAACTGTTCTTGCAGAACCATCAAGTTCTGTGATATGTGCTTGAATATTACATAAAATGAAATGAAATAGCCAACTGTGAGAAGTACCTGTATTGCATACGTAACAAAAAGCTAACATCATGTGTGGAAACAATAAAGAAGTAGGCAGTGCTACACAACTTATTGTAGTGTGAAAAAGAAATTACAATAAAACAAAAATGCAAAAGGCAATATTGCACCAACTAATTCACACTCCAACAAAGAAAACTAAACAGAACAATAATATGGCAGGCAATGCAGCACAACTAATTCATAGCGCAAAAACGATATATAAGGATAAGGCAATAAGCAATGCTGCACTCTTTCAAAGTCAGAAGAACATAGTGGACTCACAGAGAAATAAGGCACAGAAGCTCTGTAGCCGACATGAGTCGAGTAGAAAATACATCCAAGAGCAGCTGTGATGCGACGCTCATGTATTGAAAGACGTTCACATGTGATGCAGTATCCATTAGAAATGAGTAAGAATGAAACAAAAGTTACTGTTTGGAACAGAATTCCAGTAACATAGACACCAAATGATATCCACAGAGAGCATACATGATGATAAAAGCATGAGTACCTGCAAGTCAACATCAAATAGAAGAAAATAAGTAGAAAATGAACATTCCATGACCAAGTTTAACTTCAGAGCAAATATGTAGTTGTTTCCTTCAAGAAATAGAGCACGGAAACTATTGACTTAAGTCTAAAAAACTTAGTAGAGCAGGCCATGGTAAGATAATCAATTTCAACTGGAAATCGGATTAACAAATTGTTTCATAAATCTGCATCAAACAGTCAAATTTGGAGGAAAGCTTCACTTTATCCCTAAAACAAAAAAAAAAAGTCAAAAGGTCTTACCAAAAGAGGAAAGACAAGGTAAGTTGCAGAGTTTTGATTAGTGGAACAGTAGCCAGCGTCCATTGCAATCTATTCGTCTGTTCTAGTGCACGTAAAAAAAAAACAAAATTAAACAAATTACTTTAATAGTTAGTAAAGGATAAATCGGGAACACTACACGGAATTAGAAAAATCGCTAAATTTCATAAAAGAAGTCTTCCAAACGCATAACTGAGAGAAACTAACTGACGACATTAAATAAAATCTCGATAAACCGGCAGCAAATCACTCTGAGGAGCTTATTCAGGTATGAAAAACGAACGAATTATAAAACTAAAATTTCATAATAACACAGCGCGAAATTAAGCAAAAACTATTGATCAACAAACATGTTTTCAGCTACCAGATGCATCAAATTACTCGCTCTCCATTAAAGCGGTACCAGAAAAAGGGGGAAAAGGAGCAGAAAGAGGGAAAGAATTAGACCTGAAAATGGCGGTTTCTGCAAGTGTTGATGGTCCAGGAACAGGCGGAGATGAACCAAATTAACGTCAAAATGAAATAGAGAGGAGGAAGCGACCCATACTCTTCCTCTATTGTACTGGAATCAGAGGAAATTTCCATTATTCTCTCGGCTAATTTTCACTCAACGCCATGTAATGTCTTTTCTATTTATACGCACGCACGTTCTCATTTTAAGTTCTTTTTCTTTTTTCTTTTCTAGGGAAAATCCAATTACCATGTCAATGGCAAAATTAACTCTTGGAATTATAATAATTTATGATTTAATTGATACTCGACTTAATCATTTCGTCCGATTTATTTTGATGCCTTTGAAATTTGATTTGATAGCTAGAAACAAAATTAGAAGTCTTATTAAAATAATTTCATAAAGATAATTTTATATATGATATATTATATGTAGTTATTAAAAAAATAATAAATATAAAATAATTACTAAAAGAATAAAGAAAGAAATTTAAATTAGTTAAAGTTGGACAAATTAAATTTAAACTACTTTTCAGCTCATTTGTTACTTCTATAGGGCCATATCAAAATGTATTATATTGTTGTTTGTTGTTACATTTTCATATTTTCTATTATTTTTTTACTTTTTTTAAGTTACTTAAATAAAAGTTAAGAAAAATAGTTTCATATATATATATTGTTTCCATGTCTACACAGTATTTTAGAATATGATCAACAATCAAATTGATATTTTTAACATTACAAAAGAACATTAAAATAACTTAATACTCCCTCCTCTCAAATTAACAGGATTTAACAAGATTTTTAAGGCTTTTTTTAATGTTCAAAATGGTTGAATTGTTCAAAGTTCAAGAAGAATGTTTGAAATTTTTTCATATTTGCCCTTTCATTTATTGAAGGTTTATATTTTTTAGGAGATAAATTACACTACATATTTATAATTTTACAAAATAAGTTACTAATTTATTAGATTCAAAGACTAATTAGTAATTACATGTATCTAACAGATCAAATAAGATAAAGAAAGTTAATTATTGCTCTTATACAATTCTTATGAATTATTAGATTCATAATTTTTTCTTTCTCTAAATCGTAAAATATTTAAAATTATTTGTACTATATCCCAACACAACAACTACTTTTGAGATCTATTTTTTTTTAATGTTGGTCAAACTATACAAGCTCATGAAATAGCTACACGAGTTAAAAGAAAATTGGTGGAATAAAGTAGTTGAAGGTGCATGATGATGTTGTGATGCAACGAAACCATTTTTCTCCTTATAAAACAGACGTGCTATGCTGCTAAAACTTCGTGCTATTTTCTAACCGAAACATTCAAACAGAATATATGTGACACGTATTCAACTTAAAAAAAAACCAAAAAACAGAAAAAATTGATCAACCACTATAACAATGTTTATTTTAATAATTAATTAAATCTTATATATATTCCTCGTGATTTTTTTTTTTAATTTCATTCAGAAATCTCCTTTATAATATTAAAATTTATTAACGGAGGAATATATCTATTGATCAACAACTTGCAAACTATTGGGCAAATTAAGGGGAGACTAAGCAACTCCTTCAAAATTTAATTTAAGGTTAAACTTACGTAGTTGGGCAAAATAATCTCAACAATATTAGTTGAACAAACTCACTTTATTCAATCCCACTCCATTAGCATATGTTGCTCAAGTAAACAAAAAACCAGAAAATTGGGGGTGGAAACTTCCAATGCTTTTAACTAGGGTGTCAACTGTCAAGGTTGGGATGAAATTTGGCAGGTTAAAATGGACCAGTAAATATAGAAGTAGGTTATTGATTGATTCAAAAGTTATTTGAGTTGAAATGGATTGGACTTAAATGAACGAAAATTAATGCATAATTCAACCCGTCCAGTTTTTACTAAATTAAGTTCTTTGTTTAAGTAACTGTTAAAATTCTTTTTTTTAATATTATGACTATACATAACATATCAAATCACACAAATATCTTTTTTTAAAATTTAGACGAAGCTTTTCATGAATCAATTTAAATTGCATACTATTTTATTAAGTAAATGGGTGAAATCAGGGAAACAAAATCAACTAGATCAATAAAATAAGCAGATCATAAATCCACACAAGCACAAAAGTACTCCCTCCATTTCATTTTTGATCTCAGTATTTTCATTTTTAGAATTAAACTATATAGATTTTAACTACTAACATTTTGAGATATATTTTGTCATCATGGTGATATGAAAAAAGTTGCAATAAATAATATTTTTTATAATTTTTAAATATCTAAAATTTAATTTTAAAATATTAATAATTTAATATTATTTAATTTAAAAAATTAATGAAATTAATTTTAAAAAACGTAACATAACAACTAAAATGAAATATAAGAAATATTATTAAATCCTCTAAATATATTTGATATTTTACTTTCTGTTGGATTAAATTCACTTATTACTCCCTCGAAACTAATGAAACGGAGAGATTCTCTCATTACTATACTGGACCATTTTCCTTTTAAGTCAAGGAAAGTTTTTTTGGAAAGAAATTACTCCCTCCGTTCAATATAAATATAGAATGAAGTACAATATGTTCTTCTTTGATATTCTCAGAATTTATATATTTTAATTGTATCAAAAAATAATTAAGTGGAGTTTCCATTGAAGCACTTTTTTTTTCTCGATATTATTAGATTGTATATTCATATATACACTTCGATAGCATTAAGCAAATTCTCTAAAATATAACATCTTCATCTTTGATACTATCAGAGTACACATATACTCTCACAGTATTAAACATTTGAAAATAATAAAAAATATGAGATATGAAAGAAAAAAATAGCTGCTTATATACATACTTATATACATATATTGTATATATAAATGTTATTTCCCAACACTATATAGGTCCATCTACCTCGGCCCAGTTCTAATGAGCCACTAACAAGGAAACAAGTTGTGGCGCAAAAGTGTACCGCCCAGTAAACAAATTTTTGCACGTATTCTCGATAGAGAAAATTTAATAAATGATAAATTGAAAGTAGTCAGATGGAGCATATTCTATATAGAAAAAAGAATTAAAAATATGGATGACTTACCCAAGTTTCACTAGTTTAAAATTTAATTACTTATCATGAGTTTTCAAAATTATAATTCACTCTAGATTTTGATTTACATATATATGTATCTAGCATGTCCTGATACATATATCTCGGATACATGAGATTAAAAGTAAGTGTAATTTGTTCTAGATATACCATATCCAAGTGGATTCGCATGTCCTTGTGACACATATACAAATCTCGCTCGCCTCTCTCTTATCTTGCTTTCCAGTCTCCCATCTCGCTCACATATTTGGTATCCCATATACAATTACTTAATGTGATTCGCATGTATTTAACATATATATACAATTTTCGCTCGCTTCCCTTCTATTTCGCTCATCTCTTTTCCTATTTTAGTGTAATGATAGCAAAAATACGCATGTCAAGGTGTATTTGTGTTTTCTTTCTTTTATAATCACTTTAGCCAATAGAAATATATGAAATGTTTTTTCTTTCTTAACATCATTTTATCAATTAACATTAATAGAGTAACTTCATCAACCTTTTTACTTAATAATATATGTCATATATGTAAGATTAATAAATTCATTATTTATTTTTACTTGGATAATGATAAAAATAATTCATAATAGAATAGGATTTTTTTAATAATTTTTTTAATTGAAGAAGGATAATCTTGCTAATAAAAAAATTATTATTAGAAAAAAGAATATGTTTTAAAAAGAAAGAAATATTATGTTTATTTTAAAACATGGACCTTTTTGACCCATTAAGTAACATGAAAAACATATTTAAAGCAAATTATTGATGACAAAAAAATTGTTAAATCAGACTATTAACTAAGAATATTTTTGTTCAATTTCACATAATTTAAAGAAATCATTTACCTTTTTTTAAAATTTCTATTCTTTTAAACAAATTATAGCGAACGATCGACCTTATCTATTTATAAATTCCTATTTTAAAAAACTTTACAACTTATGTTGGACTGGAAAGAGTGGTTTTTATCGTTAACACAAACTATAGGGAAGAATTTTTGTTTTTACAAAACTTCGAAACCTTATTCCTCCCATGAGTTTGCTTTTATATTTTTTGGTGACTAAAACCTGTAATCTTTATGATTTACGAGCAGACAAGATAGGTGACTGTAGCCAATATATTCTTATAGGGTTAATAGTCTAGTACACTAGGGACATATAGGCCAGTTGTAGTGTGCAGCAAATAGAATTAGTACACTCGAGGCAAATTTGTCGATTTATGGTGAAGTAACATTTGAACAAAAAATAATTATGTAAACTATGGTTATGTTTCTTTTTTTGTTTTGTTTGGTACTATTGATATCAGCTAGAATAAGAGAAAACTAGTACAAATATATTAATGAAAGTTTAGTTTATTGGTTAGCGTATGTTAAGGACTTGTGAGTTTGTTTTCTACTTGTAACGTGATGGTCCTGCTGGTTGAATAAGTATTCTTGTACTTTACTTAGTATTTAGTCTCAAGTTCGATCGAATAGTTCCATATTATTAGAACAAGCGAAAAAGATCGATC
>DF357585.1:11331-23701 GCA_000787875.1 Solanum virginianum
GATCTTCAATAATTATACTTATAATATTTAGATATTTTTTTCTTTTTTAGTAACTTGGGAATGAATTTCACTCATATGACGATTAATATTGTCGTTATAATGCTCACTATCAAAATTTAGTTTGACTTATAGTTTTAGTTTAGATTTATTAAAAATATGACTTGATTAAAAGTCATATTATACGAGTCATGTTAATATCTCGTGATATTATTAATATTGTTTTGAGATCTTCATATCATTCTCTGATCTTTAGAAATAGTCACACCCCAAAACACAAAATCCATGTATATAGTTGTTACTTATTTTTTATTTACATCCTTTAATTTCGTGGAAGTCAAAAGACTCAAAACAGACTACATAAATATTTAATTTGTCGCGGTAAATATAGTAAATTACAAAGGAAATAAAAGATGGAAATATGATCAGGTAAAGAATATTAAGATCTATGGCTAAAAAAGTATTTACACACTCGAATCGTTTTCCAAGAAGTCATAGTTAAATGACTTGATAAAATGGTAAATAGTCATTTAAAAAATGATAACTACACTTTCGTTTATTTTTCAAAAGTCAATTTGATAAATTTTTAAAATATTTTAAAATTATAATTTAGATATTTAAAACTATACAAAAAAATATATTATAAGTTGCCCATTTTCTCATATGCGCATGATAAAAATACATATCTTAAAATTTTGATAAAAATTCCTATAGTTTGATTCTTGAAAAGTAAAACTTAACAAATACTCCCTTCATTTAAAAAAAATAATTAATCTCCTTTTCTTTTTAATCTTTTTCAAAATAAACGACACATTTTTTTTTTAATTTTAATTTTAATTTTTCATGTAACATATTTAAGGTGAAAGGATTAAAATACATCTTTGTACATTTAATATAACTTTAATTTAGCATTATAAAATTAATTTTTTTTTAAATTTCGTACTAAATCAAATCAAAACATTTTCTTTAAACAAAAGGAATACTACTTTTACTATAAGTTAAAATTACCTGATAATTAGGGAAATCTACACCTATTTATGTATGTGTTAGAGCATGGTCAAACCTAATATAACCTTAGTCCAAGTATTTTTATTATTATAGAACAAAAAAGCTTTGGTAAACTTTGTCCAGAAAATGGTCAAAAACTGTGGCAGCTTTGCCGCTATGTGTACAGTAAAAGGAGTTTGATTTTATTCTCTGTTCCAGGAGAGAAGTAAAACATTTCACGAGCTATAAATATGGAGATTGTAGATTTGGTCAGACATTTCTTTTAAATATATTTTTTGAAGTTTGAAGAGGTATAGTAACGGACAAATTTATAAGAACACTGTACAACTTCCAACGGACACATGAATGAAAGATACGTGTATGACTATGATGTTGTTGTTTTACCAAAAGGAAATTTATTTCTAACGTATATGCTTGAAAAAGAAGAACAAAAATTTAAACATTTTTTCTTTTTGTCTTTTGGTACACAGAATATATGGTTAAGAACCTTTTTGTTCTAGCTGACCCATTCTTCTTGAGGGCCCCCTTAAAACCTACCCCTGCTCAAGGATAAGCCTAATAAAGTCATTGTTTTTGACTAGTTTAGTTTCATCTCTAATGACGCAAGTAAAGAGAGTTGCGGAGAAAGTTTAATGATAAAGTCTGCATATATTTTATTTATTTTTTTTAAATTTTATTTGTGGAATTTCATTGATTGTGTTATTGTTATTGTTGTTGTTAAGAAAGTTTAAAGCTCATATTATTCATGAGTTATAAATACAAATTGAATTTTATGAGATCAAATTTTTTTTTGTTTTTAATATTTCCTCCGTTTCATATTAAACGAATTGTTGGATCATTTCACATATATTAAGAAAAAGAAATGAAGATAAAATTTAATTATGTTTTTTTATTTTTACCCTTTTCAAACTCCAATACTCATTTAATGCATCAATTATTTCTCATACAAAACTCAACCTTAGAAACTTAATTAATGAAAGATAAAATTAGAAAAAATTTCCAAAATATTTCTTGAAAAGTGAAACAATTCACTTATTTTAAAATATAAAAAGTTTTCAAAGGGCGTACGTTATTAGTTAAATGATTGATTGTAGGTATTTGAAAATTTATTATACATGACATAATTTATATAATAATTATTAATAAAAGAATTATATGAGTCATTTTACTTTCATAGGATAGAAACAAGATTATGTATACATTCCTCGTTTTAAATTCAATTTGTGTAATTATACTGAATTTTATATTATGATTGTTGTTACTTGACTAATCCATAAATTAGAAACAAGTTCTTTTGAGTCTCACTAGTAAATGAGTTTTGGTAAATATGTTTAAGGGATTCGAAAATATAATCTAGCTTTAAAGCATAAATTCTATTAAGACGCTTTTGATAGTTGGTATGTGAATTAATTGACTAATAAGTGTGATAATAATCATAGCATATTTACTGCAAATTTATAAATGAAATTTAAAAAGTAATTAATGTTATGATAAAGTCATGAAGTTATTTTATTGTATTGAAGTAATTAAACTTACCTAAAATTCAGTGGTTTTACTACAAAGTGGATAAAATCCAGTGACCATATGGGTTGTTGATTTACTTCCTCCGTTTTATTTTACATGTCACATTTTCTAATGACACTTATATTTAAAAAAATGGCAAGTTTACCCTTTTGTTCCTAGTTTACCCTTTTGTTCCTATTTAATCCTTTCTTGTAGTCATGTTTTCAATTAATGATCCTAAATGAATATTAATTATTAGTTTTTTTAGTTAGTCAAAACTATTAATTATCAAGGGCAAAATAGATAGAATAATGTATTTTATGCATTGATATTGTTAAATGACATATATTAAGGAACATATATTTATAGTAAAGACGACATGTAAAATGAAACGGAGGGAGTATGATTTTTTATATTTTAATTAAGTCTATATTTTCTCCTTCCAATAATTGTTCATTATTGTCTTGACAGAGGAATTAAGAAACGGTAAATAATAAAGAGAATTTCACCAAATCATCTTTTAAATAAAATAGATGTAATGTCTTGGAAAATATAATAGAAAAATAACTATAATTAATTATATGGGTTAATTAGGAACATAATGCAAAATTATCTCTTGATTTCAAAAAGTAAATAAATATTACTCCCTCCGTCTCATAATATAAAGACACTTTCCATTACATTAATATACTTTACCGTTTTACCGTTCATTTATATTAATGTACATTAAATTAAGTAAGAAAAAATTATTAATATTCTAATAAATGGTGGGGGTAAAATGAAAAAAAATTAATTCTATCCTAATTTAGTATATGTCCTTATAATATGACACAAATATTTTTAGAAAAATATCTTTATAATATAGAACGAAGGAAATACTAGACATCTATTTTTAACATAATAGATAAGTAAAGATAAATGAAGGAAGTATTATATTAAGAGTCCAACAAAAAAAATTAATAGAAATATGTAGATTCACATCTCCATTTAAGGGGAAACTTCTTTGTAGAAAGTTTATCCATTTTCAATGAATTGGAACTCGAGATTTTTTATTTTATTTTCAGTAGAGTTAGTCGTGTTTGTATATATTATGTTATTATTGTCTATCATTTATTTTATTATTTTTTATATTTTTATTGCCTTTAAAAATTACTATTTTTTTTCACTTGAAATGTTTTATTTTCTAGCTAGTATTTTCTGCTATTGGTTCAAGATATTTTTGAGATAATGATTTTTTAAAAATAATTTCTTTTATCTCTATGAGATAATAATCAAATTTACGTATATTTTATTCTTCTTAGATCTCACTTGTTGCTGCCGTCCTAACCAGTGGATAAAATAATTTTTCATTTTATCTTCTAGTATATACCTTATAACCCAGTAAATTCGTCTTCTTTGGCTATAAAAACGCCCGCTCCCACTTCCATCAATACCCAACGGGCACTTGCAAATATTTTGTCCTTTCTTTTCATCTTCATCTTTTTTCTAGCAACTTTCATACTCAAAACACTCACTCAATAATATATAATATGAACACTTTTTTGTCATTCAATATGTAGAACTCTTCCCCACCAAAAAAGGAACTCTTCTATTCATTGCATTAACCGACTTGTATTAAGAAGCTTCACGGGATTATTGCTTCTTTCTCTACATTAATGGCGGAAGTTGAAGTACAAATTTCAGAAGCAGAGAGCTCTAATACTACTTCCTCTGTTTCTTCTTCTTCCTCTTCCTCATTGTCCGCTGATTCCATGCACAAATCGGTTTTTAAATCGTCAAGCGAATTACCAGAAGAGAAGCAACGGCCAACGAAGAAACAGAGGGTTAATGGTAATAGTGACAGTAGACGTCAAATTTACAGAGGAGTTAGGATGAGAAGTTGGGGAAAATGGGTATCTGAAATTCGTGAGCCCAGGAAGAAATCACGGATTTGGCTCGGTACTTACCCTACAGCAGAAATGGCCGCTAGGGCACATGACGTGGCAGCGATAAGTATCAAAGGAAGTTCCGCCATTCTCAATTTCCCTCATCTAATCGACTCTCTGCCTCGTCCAGTTTCAAATTCACCCAGAGATGTTCAAGCTGCTGCTGCTAAAGCAGCTTCAATGAGGGACCCATCTTCTTCATCCTCTTCTTCGTCTTCGTCCTCGTCCTCAACAACAACAATAACAACAGGATCTGAAGAGCTTTGCGAGATTATTGAGCTGCCTAATTTAGAAGAAAGTGAAGATCCAAAAACTGAGTTGAGGCTGAGTGAATCGATTGAAGGATTGCTGTACTCGCCATGGTGGGCAGATCACAGTACAGATTTTTGTGGTTATTTTCTGGAGCATTCGGCAGCAGCTGGAGAAAGCTTAATTTGTTGCAGCTTTGAGACACTGAAATGGGCTTGTTAAAAGCTGACTGATTGATCATGGAGCTTTTTGGAATCAGAACTTTGCTCTGTTTTCTGTCTTTTGATTATGGATCTTTTTCAATATCTCTAGTTACTGTTTTAGTAAATATCAGTTTATTTGTCCATAAACATAAAATTTAATTCACAGTTTCTTATACTTTTGAAAAATATATAGTATATAATTACTATCTATTTAGTTAAGCTTGCCATTTTTTTTCCCAGAAGTTTTACTAGAGTAAGTTTCAGACTTTCACTTTGATTTGACGTAATTAACTTGCTAAGAAGAAGTTGACTTAGTTACCTAATTTGGAAGAGGTAAAGTTAAAAAGAAGAAGATAATTAGCACACTATACAAACAAAGGATCCTGAAGATAAAAATATGATGATTATGAGTTATGATATATGCAAGCTCATTATGACAAAATTAGTTAAGGACTCTTTCACTAATTTAATATGGCTAGTCATTTATCATTTTTCCTTTATTGCTTTGCCTAAGGTGTGTTTCTTAACTTTCTCATTGATTAAATTATATCATCGAATATATTATTATTGTTATTTTATATAATTAGGATTCCTGCCTCATTTCTAACTCGACTTCAATCTTTATCTTTAACGACTACAATAATAGAGCTACAAACCACATTGGAAAGAAGCAGCACATCTTGTCAAATTCAAAAACGTACTTTTTTTATAAGCGCGCATGGAATAAAACTTCACTCCGAGGGGATCCAACAAAAAACGTACTTCTTCCTTCTTGTCTAAATTTTGTTGGATAAATTTATCGAGACTATTTATTCGATAAATAATTAATATGCATGCAACTTAACGGGAACTAACACTTTTTTAAAAAATTTAATAAAAAGAGGCGGATAAGGCATCCAAAGATTTAAGTAGAGGCAAATTTTTTGGAACTTCCACGGGCTTTTAATATTTGAGGTAAAAAAAAAAGAAGTGGTCAAATGTCACTTTCTTTGTTCAAGTTGCAAGTCGTTTTCTTGTTTTTTATCCTTTGGATAAAAAGCCCATAGATTAAACAAAATGGATGACAACTTTCCATTTTAATTCAGTCACTTATAGAGAACTATTTAATATAACTTATGCTCTTGGGTTTTGTTTTAAAGAAATAGTGATTTGGTGGTAGTTCAATAATTTCAATGACTTGAAGATATAATAAAAAGTTCTTTAAGTGGGCAATCATTATGTACCCTTGGCCTTTGCTATTTGCATCCACGTATTGCTTACAGATTTGTCTTCTTGTCAAATTACTTGTATTTGATTGAAGTCGTCATTCTCTAATTTTTAGTTATTAGGATTATAGATGCTTCTTCCTAATTCGTGCATTTTCCTCCCTTTTGTCTTGTCCATATTTTAATGCCAATAATGCTCATTAATCATCCACTTAGTAATTATCTTTAGTAACGCGTTTCAAATTATTCAAATTGTCCGGTCAGTAAAGCTAAATATCTCTACGTTTAACCGTATATGGATTTTGAATTTCCTAAACAAAAAATTAGTGGATAATTTAATGATTTAGGTAGTGGCGGAGCTACATAGTATTAATGGGGTTCATATCTTTGCTAAAAATAATACTATTTTTATATGGTAAAAATAATTTTTTATGTATATATAATAGATGTCGAACTCCATTTGGTTAGTTCGTGTGTCTACTGCTTAAAATTTTAAACCCCCTAAAAAAATCCTAAATCCGCCACTGAATTTAGGAATTCAAAATTTATCTTAAGATGCCAAGTTTAAATCATAACCACAACATATATCGTTTTTGATGTTTCAAATCCCCCAAATAAAAATTCTGAATTCATTTCTGTAAGTAAATAAAGGTCATCAATGATCAATGGCTGCTTCAATATAGTCTCCGTTGTGAAGGAAAAGTCTTGTTTTTGTCCTCGTCTTTTGTCGATTTAATTTGAGGATAAATTTAAGAGCAATTATCACATATAGCCACTCAAAAATATTTTAATTATGCTTTATAATAATAGTTTAGATAATTATATTTCATAATTATAGTTATAGCAACATTTGTATATGTTTGTATAACATTTGTATAATTCACTATACAATTTCCAGTGTTTATATAATTCGCTATACAATTTGATTCGCGAATAACTTTTCTATAATCGTGCATAACATTTGTATAAATCGAACGAATTATACAAAATTCAAACTGTAATTATAAGTAGATGTTTGCCGCGAATGTTAATTAATTCAAACTATAACTATGTTAGTTACTTAACTTGTATATGTTTATTTATCAGTGTAATTTTTCCTAAATTGAAACTATAATGAAAATTTGAGCGGTAAATTTATACCCCTTTTTCCAAGGAAAAAAAAATTCAAAAAACACATAAATTTGGTCTTAATTAAAGTTCTGGTAATGACAAGAAAAAATATAAGATGCTTTGCTAACGATAAAGTGAATACATTATTTATTTATTTTTTGGAGTGATTTCTATTTTTCTAATAGTATATCAGAATTTTTGACATTTTCGCTTCATTCCGTTATTATTTAATGTGTTAATTAAAAAAAATAATGTTGACGTGTTTAAGGTTGTCGTGTTCGTTTTAAGAAACAAAAAGGTCCAAGATGATAAGGGTTGTGCTATTATACCCGTTAATAATAATATCATTAGGTGAAATAATTTAGATAAAGATAAGTAAGCATAGAGAAAAGCATATAATATATGATTTGTTCTCTTAGTTTCATTCAATTTTCAATCAATTAGTCATTCTCCAAACGTATTGTCTGCATTACACCAAATTAAAAGATTTGAGGGAGAGGCCTGATCAAGAATTATCAAAAGTCCTTTTGAAAATGACAATCTATCTAATTCCTCACAATTATTTACTTAATTTCCTCTGATTATAACAGTAACATACCTTATATAATTTCACAAGTGAAATTAAAGAAAGTAAAATATTTTTTCTGTTTCAAAAATAATAAAAAAAATTTTGGTCTATATAAAAAAGAATGACTCATCTCCACCAGTGGCAAAAACTTTAATTTCTACGTGTCATATTTAAGGCCACAAATTAAAAAGTATTTCAATACATTTCATATGACTTTACTTTAGGTCCACGAGATTGAAAAATCTTCTTTATTTTCTTAAACTTTGTACCAATTCAAATTAGATCATTCTTTTTTAAATGAATAAAGTACATATATACAAATTTTATCTGTATCTTTTGGAGATAGAAAAACATTTTTTGATAGACTTTTGAGCCTCGGCTTATTTTTTTTTCCTCTGAATAATTTAATTTAAAAGGAAAAAAAAGCATAATACATAAAACCCTCACATTACCTTGCCTCAACTAGCCTATGTGCCTCCAATTTGAGTGTGAGGAATCAGTTAGTAGACATTTAAACATATATAAAGTTGAATAAGTATAATAATATACGCATGTGTCAGTCTTACCCAATGTCGTATGTGAAAATTAACATTATATATAACATTTTATGTATATTATACTACATAAAATACATATTTTTCGTATTCAACTCTATGCAAGTGTATACTAGAAGTACATAAATGTCAAATTAAAGAAATGTCTCTATTATGTCATGGGAAAAAATTGATAAAAGATGCCATAAACGTAGTGCTCATATTAATGACAAGTGGACTACGAAACACCGCTGTCAACTTACGCCATATTTAATCAATTTTAGTTCTTATTTTATTTACTTACTTTTTGTATTTATTTTATTTATTTAATGCCAGTTAAGAATCTTCATCTCTAAAATGACAACTTTCAATTAATTCCATAAAATTGTATATATTGTGACTGTCAGTTTTTGTTAATTTGGGTACTTTGTCTCTTCTTTTAATTAACTCTATCCTCACCATAATCATTTACCAATCACTATTTTTTAAACTTTTGTCCACTTGCTTCGTGTCCTAAGACTCGTGTCATTAATTAATTACTAACAATTAGTAATTAGTTTCTTAATAAATTATGCTTTAGTATTCTTTTGAATTTTTTTCAACCACTTTTTTCTCCTCATTGGATCATCTCACGGTGAGTATAATCTATTGATGAATTTTCCAGCAGTGCGTATTGAGATTATGGTATAGATTTAGGGTGCATTTGGTACGAAAGAATTTTCATTTATTTCATATTTAATTGTTTAAAAGTAAATTTTTAAAAATGAAAAAAATAACTTTCTCAAAAAAAAAAAATGTGGAAATGAGAAAAATAAATTTTATAATTAGTAGTGCTCCATATGAATTATCTCTTATCCACAGTCCAATTCAACCCACCTCACACCCCACCCATCCCCCCACACGTCTAGCCCTATTTTTTTACTTACTTTCTAAATACCAAATAATTAAGTTTTTTTCTTTTAAAAAAGACAAGCTCGGTGCACTAAAGCTCTCGCTATGCGTAGAGTCTAGAAAAGGACCCAACTACAAGAACTTATCTGTATGCAACGTTACTTTATATTTCTGCCAGAGGCTGTTTCTAAAGCTTACCTCATAACCTTCTGATTATATGATATCAACTTTACTAGTTACTTCAACGCTCCTCTTCAAATACCCAAAAATAAGTAAGAAAATGTTTTTCTCCGTACCTAACACACCCTTGTAATCTGGATTTAATTCTCTCCGTAAATATTAATAAAATATTTAATAAAATAATTCAAAAATATTACCCCAACCCTATCCCTACCCCACTGAGTGTTTTAAACTTGGAGAGTCAATCCTCTGAATTCCATTATATATTTTTCATTTCCTTTTTGTTTCTACCATGTCAAAGAGGAGAATATACGACTTTAGTGCAAAGAATATGAAGTATTTTAGGCGAAAACAATGATCGTACTAATCTCAAGATACCTCAATTTTATGCCAAAAAGAGATGAAACAAAATGCTCCATAAAAAGAAAGGACAAGAAACGGTTGATGACAAAATATGCCCTCTTCAATATTTATGTTTCTTTTTTTCCTTCATAATTATGGCACTTGATGTTATGCTCAAAATATAAAACAGGGGAAATGGTCAAATTTGCCCATGCACCAATAAAACTATTTTATTTCTTCTCTCAGTGCTCTGGTCTATTTCTCCACATCGTCGAATTGTATTTCAACTTAAAAAAGTGGACTAATGTATGGAGTATTTAATACATTTTGTATGAATATATAACAGAAGACAAATATATATAAATTATGTTTGATGAGACAACAAATTCAGAGCGTATGTCCAGGTATCCTTGTCCTTTTAAGACATTAATTTAAAAGAAAAAAGTGATTTATCAAATGACAGCATCCAAAACGAAGAAATACTGGCCAATTCAATTAACTGAGAAAGTCTAAAGACAAGACTTGCTCCTCTTATCTGCACAGGTATGGTACTACCTATGATTTGTCGTAATCTCAGCATAAATTAAAGCTCTAATTTTAAGACATGCTAGTCAAATCATGACAGAGGAAAAAACAGACCAGAGCATGTACGGCAGAACATCCTTTAATACAAAGTTCTATGTATCCCTATCACTATTTACACCAACCTATTGGTGAGCTGTAATCATCATACCAATGCTTGGCGCTTTCTTTTCTTTTTTATGTATTTATACTAAATTTTGACATATTTCACAGCACCACTGACAATATGCTTGTGAGACATGGGTAAGATTTCTTGTCAACATTCCTGTAACATAAAAGGAAAGTGTGATGAAGTGTAATTTGATCAAGAACTTGCTGCCAAAAAATGGAAGTAAAGAAATAAGAATGTTTGAACTGGATATGTGAGCAAACCAAAAAGATGATATTAAAACTGAAGATATCTAAGATAAGATGAGAGTAGTCTTGTGGAGGAAATGAAGACGACAAAAATACTTTGGGCATGTGAATGCATAGATGCCCCAATGAAGAGGTGTGAGAGACTGAATATGACATATACGAGAAGAGGTAAAGAGGTAAACTAAAATAATATGGAAAAGAAGTGATAAACAAGATATATTCACTGAAGACATGATCCTAAATACAAAAATATTATGATCTAAAAGAAGATAGAAAGTTAGTAGATAATCAAATATTGTCTGATTTCCCTTATTGATATTGTTATTATTCTTCTCTACTAATTTATTCTTTTAACTTTATTAATATTAAGTGTTTCCAATGCTTTGATACTGTTACCTTATTCATTGTTTTCAGCAGAGCTTCTTCACTACTATATCTCCTTGCATACTTAAACACTTTTGATATGCTTTACTATATCTCCTTGCATACTTAAACACTTTTGACTGCTTTACTTAATCCTCACCAGGCCCACTGGTGTGATTACACTGCAGCGGGTATGCTGCTGCAGTGGTATGATGTTGTAACTAGTATTACTATGTTAGTTTCTCTATATATGGTATATGCTACAGTATTATGATTTATTGAACATGACCTTTACCCTTATTAGTTGAAAGCAGTAACATTGGATTAGAATATTTTGCTGGTAACTTTTAGTAGTAACTACTACTTGGACCGTCACCAGTGTAAAAGGGTTCAATCTATTATCAAGCAATATTCTCACTCAAAAAAAAAAAAAAAAAAAGAGGGACAAGTTTGAGCAATATTGTCACTTAAATTTTTTCCATTTCTACCACTGCAAACATGCAAAATGTGCATTTGGGCTCGCTCATGCAAAGCAACCCTCATAAAATGTCTGGCTATTCGAAAATATAAACTCAACAACTAGGTACTTCTATGTTGCCAATTAATTCCTATTATTAGTATTGATGAGCATTGGACTTCAGCGTACCAGTTCTCAGCATGTCCTCGAGCCCTTCTTAAATAGTCTAGGGACCATAACCTATTTATCATCAAAAGAAAAGAAATTATTAGTTCGAAAAACTCGTTCATTCAAATGTATCTAGATGGTCTATTGTTGGCCTCCACGGTATAATACCTGAGTTGTCCATTGGGTTCCCAGCAACTGCAGGTTCAGGCACCTTGATCTCAGTGACCACAGCATCTGATGTCAAAAAGGTCCTTGCAACTGAAGCTGCATGCTCCAAGCAACATCTTACCACCTAAATTCCACAAAACATGCAAGCCTTAGCTTTCATATAGAAAACACAAGGAGAAGCAACATAATACAGCAAGAGCAAAACCTTTAGGATTGAAAATAAGCATTCCCTGGAAATCATTTATCGATGAATCACAAAAATAGAAGAAAAAAAAAAAAAGAAGAAGAAGAAGCAGATATTTGAATTCTCACAAGCCACCCATTGCATTCAAATTTTAATATTGAGAAAGAAACTCCTAGAAGCTGTTTACTGATGAATTACAAAAACAAGAAGGAAAAAGAGTAAATATTGCTGTTCACTGATCCTCCAACAACTCTTGGTACTTTTGTGAAGTCCAAATATGAAGAAATGAAAAATGTAATTTCAAAACATTCTATGTGTTATAATTTTAAAAAAAAGGTTAATAAAAATTCAGATTTGTGAGGTACATAAACAATAAA